>QEOT01124182.1:22866-149275 GCA_003123785.1 Pterocarya stenoptera | reverse complement strand
TTTTTTTTTTTTTTGTGTTTAGTTCAGAACCCAAACTGGAGGATGGACCTGTAAAGGGCGAGAGCGAGTCCCATACAACTTGTTAGTTTATGTGTAGTCTGCATTTGTTAACAAGTTCATTGGCGCAGTTTTAGTTGACAATACAGACCCTGATTTTTAAGGCTATGTGATTTGTGGATAAAGTAGTTTCAATTAGATTCTGGTGTTTGGAGAAAGTTTCTAGGTTTCATGATTGTTTGGTGTTCAATGGATGATCAAAGATTTTATAGCTTAGCATGCCTTTAGAAGGTGGCGAGTTCCCTGCGGTTTGTCTCTTTCCCTTGCTAGTCAGGAAGGTTAATTGATGGTTATGTTTAAGATATACTTCTCATTACTCTTTGATCCAACATACAGATTTTGAGCCTTATTAGAGGACCTCAGCACACTTGTGTGGTGGGTTAGGATAGTCGTGCATCTGATTCTGACTGGGCCTGCGATTACAAGTCCACATCTGTTATAGGTAACTAGGCTAACTAGCTGTGATTGGTACTATGCCCATTGATGGCACTGGAATTCGTAGGTGTTTCCTAAGGGTCTGGATATTGGTGATCAACCACTTGATTCTTATGTTTTTTTTTTTTTAAATTTCTGTTCCTGGTTTTATTTTCTAGTCAGAAACTTAATCCTTTTCTCTTTTTTCAGATCTCTCTAATGACTTTTCCATTTATGATTAGGGCCAGATTTGGTAGCCCTGAAAATTGGGCTTGCTGAGCTCAAAGTTGGTCAGAAACGGGTCCTGGTTTAGTTTTCTACTCTCAAACTTGTCCTTTTTTCTCTCTAATGATTTTCCATTAATGCTTTTAGGGCCAGATCTGACTGCCCTGAAAACTGGGGTTGCAGAACTCAAAGTTGGTCAGAAAATGGGTTCCTGGTTTTACTTTCTGGTCAGAGACTTCTAATTTTTTTTTTCTCCTACCTCTCTAATAATATTTCCAATTATGCTTTTAGGGCCAGATCCAGCAGCCCGGAAAACTGGGGTTGCTGACCTCAAAGTCGGTCAGAAAACAGGGCAAGTTGTCTGGTTAGTGTATCATATCTCAGTTTTTTTCTCCTGACAAAAAGTGTTTATCAGGGATAGTAATTTTTCTTCTGCCTCTAGGTAAAGGAAAAAACAGGTTATGTTTCCTTTTTGTTGACTCACGTTTATTGACTTAATGACAGTATGGGTCTCTAAAACTAGCTGAGGTTTGCCTCTCTGTGTATTTGTGGCGTTATGGGAAAATAGTTGACCTCTTTCTGTTAGAAACATAAAAGCATTTTTTATCCTCAATGTTGAGAATCCAAAATTCACCTCCTCCATCATTTGTCCCAATGCTTAAAATATAGGGTTTTACTAGGGGTGGCAATATGACACGATCCGTGAACTCAACATGAACACGACATGAAATTAGCAGGTTTGAGTTTGATGTTGATGGGTAATCAGGTCAAATGAGTTATGCGTGTTAGTTCAACTCATTTACATAAAATAAGTTTAAATGAATAGCGTAGTGTTGATCTATTTCTGATTAATTATTAAACGGGTGACATGACGCGACCCATTATCTAAATGAGTATGGATAGAGTTTGAAAGTTTGACACGTTTAGCTTAACGGGTCGGGTTAGAGTTAACTTATAAGTCGAATATTCATGACTTGGCACAACACGAATACAACCACTACTCGTAAACACGAATTGTCACCTCTAGGTTTTATCCATGATCATACAACCAAGGCCCAAGACAATTGGTTTTGAGAGGGCCAATGTATTTACTTGAAGTGTTCATTCATTGGGGTTGAGAAGATGTTGAGGATTAAAAGGCCATGACTTCAGAAACTCTTGTAAGCTATTTTAGTTTGAAAAGTTCCATTTTCAAGCCAGTGTGTTTTGCTAATAAAGTGCTCACATGATACAATTTGATTTGAATTTTACAAATCAAATCTTATCATTTAAGTAATTTAGATGGTATGTTCTACATAGCTTGAGAATAGAATAACTTCTTGTTTGGTTGAGTTTTCATTCATCGGTGAAGTGAAGTTTATTAGTGCGGACTTGCATAGTTTGAAGTATTGACTGCACCTATACTAACACATTGCCACGTATGCATGTTTGGATGCAAAAAAGTTTCTTTTTTATTCGGAAGTTTTCTATTTCAAGCCAAACATCTTTAATTTTTTAATAAAAAAATTATTTCTCAAACAACTTTGATTTAATCATTTGCCTAGTTTACGTGAAAAAATGAAAACTAAAATAGTTTTAAATTAAAAAAATAATAATTATACTTTTCATATCTACTTGCCTATTTTCACAAAACATGTATTAATAAATTCTTATGTAAACAACTTAATTTTAGTAAAACAACTTAATATTTACCATTTATCTATATTTTATTTTATTTTATTGGGCACCCAAGAGACTGGAGGCCCTTTTAATCTGTTGGAATTTTGTGCTCAATAATTTTATTTTCAATAAGCTCAATCTTTGTCATATTTACATGGAATCCATTATAAAAAGTTGTGAGTATGGGTGTGTGGATAATACTGCATAAATGAGTAATAAATTCGGGATGTGTGAATTGTGACGAATGTTTCTTCTTTCCTTGTTATTTAGGTTAGATGGTGTACGGCTAACTTACACGGCTGCTGCAACTGCAAAATTTTCCCAGGAGCTTAGGGATATCATATTTTGCATGTTTTTGTGTTGTGATTAGATGCATGAATGAACCCATCTAATGAGGGGACTTCAACTTATCTAGGTATTATTTATTCTTTTAAGTTTTTACTCGAGTTTTTTTTTATCTTTGCATATTCTCTAGAGTTTATTTATTTTAGAAAGGATATACTTCTGAAACCAGGCACCAATTCACTCGAAAAGCCTAGCTGGGATGATTATGCTAGAGAAATGGGCTATTAACGCCAACGAATTCTCAAATATCTATTTTGTATTTTTTGTAAAAAAAATCCAATACCAAAAAGAGTAATTTTACTCTCCCCGCTGGGGGCTCCCGCTAGGAATTTTTTTTTTTGTTTTTTATTTTATTTTATTTATTTTTTATTAAGAAAATAATTTTAAATAAAAATGTAATTTTTTTTTTATTTTTTAAAAATATGAAAATACATTAAAAAAATATATGTTGAAAATGAAAAAAAATAAAAAATAAAAAAATTTGCATTAACGGGACACGGAGCGGTGTCCCTACAACTATACCAAAAAATGCCGAGTGTGCACTTCTCATCATAATAATACCCTAAAGTCGCAAGAAAATCAGTTTGTTCCTCACCAGTTGCAGAACAAATCCCTGAACCAGAATTGCAGCTTATTAACTTGGCTGCCCTCACCAATTCTTGGGAATCCTCAGATCTTAAAATGAATACATACATTCACTGAATTCCTTTTGCATGTGCCAAAGCGTTACATTCATCAAGTCAAGTCATCTGGGCAGGGTAGTGTTCACTGAAATAATTAAATAATTACACAAACTGACTTAGTTTTATGTGCTTTGGGAAATTGTAAATTTATTTTTATTATAAAGGAGATTTAACAGATTACTTTTGCTGTAACAGTTTTCCTAGTTTTTTCTCACTTTATCACGCTACATTATTTGNTTTAAATCCTAAAAAATTACCCGTGAACCATTTCAAGTGAAGTCGTTCAGGCCTCATCAACTGTAGCCATCCCAAATAGCCTTCACCAGGCTTTCTCCATACAGGATGGTTGCTGACTACCCCACCTTGAGCTTGCCGTGCCTTGCTACTTTGTTGAGCTTGAGAAAATTATGTCTGTCACCTCAGTTGCTTGGATGAGCTGCTTAGGGTTGGACAGCTTCCCCTCAAAGATGAATTCCTTCCTTCTTAGCCAAAGTCTCCTCATGGTTATTGATACCCACTCCAGATCCTCATGGTGATCGATACCACTCCAGATCCTCATTCTGAAGTTTATGAATGCATTGCTCCTAGACCTGCATAAGATCAACATCACAAGTAGTCCATTTCTGTACTGGGTTGGCAGCATTCGACCACACATTATTTGCTGCATTGAACCTCCAAATCACACGACTGATAGACTCTTCTTCTATATGACATATGGGGCAAAAAGGGTTATCAACAATTTTTCTTTTATAAATATGTTATCTTGTAGGAAGAATATTATAAGCTGCCTTCCAAAGAAAATTCTTAACCATACTTGGCACCTCCAACTTCTAGATTTTCTTCCAGCTACCATTGGCAACTGATCCCTTTGAGGATTCTCCCAGTTGTCTCTTGTTGTGTTGTAAGTCCACATAATAGGCACTTTTACCAGAAAAGTTACCATTGTTTGTGTAACACCATATCCTTTTATCAGCCCCTCCCATTTTACTAATAGGTATGCTGCAGATCTGTTTTAGCCTCATGTTTCTAAAAAATTTAATCAATAAGCTTAGTTTTCCAACTCCTCGAGTTCTCATCGATTAATTCCTTAACAGTGGAGTTTGCTTCTAATATTTTAATAGGAGATTGAACATTGAAGGAGGTTGGGGACTGCAACCATTTTTGTCTCCAAATGTTGATATTTTGCCCATCCTCAACCATCCATCTAATGCCTTCATTCAATAAGTCTAGTGCAGAAACCAAACTTCTATAGATTTGTGAAGCTCCTCGACCATGCTTTGCACCTAACAGGTCAGTCCTCTTAAGATATTTATCCTTGAGTACTTTAGCTGCTAATGAATCAGGAAATGGCAACAGCCTCCAACACTGTTTGGCAAGCATAGCTTTGTTGAAACTCTCGATGATACGTAGTATTCGCAATTTAATAGCATTAAAAATTAGTATTCATATAAATAACTTTAATAACATGATATTTTATAAGAGTTTTATTACATACAATTAATTTTGCATACTTTTTATATATTCTATTGATGTGATTGGTTAAATCAGTTATTTTATAGTAAAAAAAAGTGACGCGACGCAACCAATCACATTAGTGGAGTGTGTAAATAGTATGCAAAAGTGATTGCACATAGAATTTTTAATTTAATAAATGAGTGAGATCACGTATTTACCTATATTCGAAAATTATAATTATTCTTTTTAAAAACGAGAAATGACAATTGGCATAACATATGATAATTCTTTTGATTGAATTGACTAAAATTTATTTTTTATTCTTAAAATTTTGAATTTTATTGAATAAAAATTACTTATTAAACTAAATTTCCTACTAAAAATATTCCAAGTTTAAAAATAAATGTATAAAATTTGGTCGCCTAGACCAATCACAGTTGCTTACCTATTTTGCATTTTTATGTAAAATGACTAACATGTCAAAATAAGGTCCCATCAGATTATATAAAAGGAAAATGCTTGGTTGTCCTCCAAACATAAAATACATATGTGATAAAATGCTTCTATCTATCTCGTGTACTATTCATCTATGTAAACATATTTATTATTTATTTCTTCTTCCTTATCCTCCTTATACTTTTCATATTTATACTTTCATTTATAAAACATGAAAAAGTTCTAATATTATTTGAATACTTTATTTTAATAAAAATAAAATTACTTATGATAAAAGAAATTTGCAAAGCATGAAAAAAGGATGAAAAGACCAAAAAGAAAAAAGGATGGATGTGTTTTTTTTCTTTTAGCTTTTTATTAGACTGTTGATGTCATTTTGTGAAAAAGATAGCGTAATCACATTGATAGTAAAAAATATTGAATGATAGGTGAATATTAAAGATTTATAAATAGTTAAAGAAAATATTTAAAATAAATAAAGAAAAAAGAAAGAAACAATATTTAAATAAAACAAATAAGTTAATGTACGGTGTATTAATAAAATAATTAATTACAATAGAAAAATAAATTTTAATTAGTTATTTTATATGAAAATTTAGTTAACTTGAGAAGGTATACCGATGTAAGATGATACTTCAAAAAGAGAAATGCTTTAGATTGAGTTTGGAAATACAGTTCAAATGAGATGAGTTGAGATGTTTTGAATAATAGTTGAATAAAATATTATTAGAATATATTTTTTAATATTAATTTTATTTTAAGATTTGAAAAAGTTAAATTTTTTATTATATTTTTATATGAAAATTTGAAAAAATTGTAATGATTGAGATGAAATAAGATGAGATAAAAATAAATTCATAAATTTATATGATTTAGTGCATGTTTGGGATTACGATGAGAAATATAACTTATAGTTTTAAAATTTATAGATTATAGTTTAAATAATAAGTTTTACTATTAAAAAATTATTTATTGTTTGATAATTATATATTTAAAATACTTTCAAATATATTACATTTGTTTAGAAACAAATTAATTTTTTTTTGAGGTAAAAATGACGAATTATTTGATTTTTTAAGAATTATGTCTGTATCTTTGAAAGTTTAAAAGTTGTAATTATCTGAAAGTTGTATGAATATTTTTATCTATTAATAGTCTTCTTAAATTTGAATTACCTTCCTCATTATCCGAAAAGAAGAAAAATATCAAAATCAAACCTAATTTTTAGTTTATTTAAAATTAAAAAAATATTTTATATGTAACATTTAAACAGTCTAATTTTTTTTATTAAAATTTTTTTAAAACTATTTAAATAATTTAAAGACTTTTAAACATATCTTTAATATTTTTTCTTTTAAAAGAATGACTTTAATATTGTACGTTATATTAAATATATATATTTTTTGTTATAAAGTAGACGGTCGTACCAATTTCGTGGAATCATCACTAGTTTTTTGAACAGATCTCGTGGGTGAAGAAATCGCGCAACAGCAACTTCAAATTCGTCCACCTTGGCGGACGGCACGTCACTATTCGCCGCGCGAGTCCACGAGGCTGCTCTCCAGTCTCTTCCTTGTGCACGAAGGAAAGGAAACAGCCGACGCGTTTCCCAGGTAAATAAACACCTGTTCTTACACACGAAGACACTTCATTCTTCTTCTTCTTCCACGTTTTTCCGCTCCTCAGGGCTCAGCCTCTTCCCCTTAGTTTATTTTCTTTAGTTAATTTTGGTGTTAATTCTTCCTGTTGCCTTTAGGTTTTCCATTTAAAAAAAAAATCATAATCTAATTAGCGGGTTATGGAAGAACAGAAATTTCTTGAAGACGACGACTACATAGTCGGAGGAATCAATTTTGATTGTCTTTCCGATGAATTACTGGAGGGCACGAATCTTTTCTCGATCGAACCCCCGGTTTTCGACGAATCCTCTTCGGCCGAGGCCTTTTCGGACCCGTCCCGGGATTCGTTTTCTTCGTGGATCGACGAGATCGAGACCATGTTGATGAAAGACGATGACGGTGAATGTGACGCCGTGGAGCCGAATAAGGAGTTCTGCGATAACTTTTTGGCCGATATAATTGTGGACAAATCGCCTCGGGAGGGATCTAGTGAGGCCGACAAAGACTCTCCATGTGTTTCCGATGACGGAAGTGGTAATTGGGACAAGGAGAAGACCAACGAAGATAACCACGGTGACGGTCAAGTTGATGCTGATAACGCCCTCTCCAAGAAACGGAGAAGGTACCAGTACTAATTTGATTGCGTACGAAATGATGAAATTATATATATATATATATATGTATGTATGTATGTATCTAAATATAGATATAGATACACACACATTGTGTATTTGTGTGTGTGTGTTTCATGGTTAGTGTGTATGTGATCAGTGGATGCATCTGAATTTGTCTTCAGGCAGCTGAGTAATAGGGACGCGGCGGTGAGATCAAGGGAGCGGAAAAAGATGTATGTGAGGGATCTCGAGATAAAGAGTAGGTATCTGGAAGGGGAATGTTTGAGACTGGGGCGTTTGCTTCAGTGCTGTTATGCAGAGAATCAAGCTTTACGCGTTGGTTTGCAGTCGGGCAGCGCATTTGGTGCTTCCATAACCAAGCAGGAGTCTGCTGTGCTCTTGTTGGGTATGAATAACCTACCATATTGCCTCTTTTTTAGTTTTCCAAGCACTTGTTATACAGTTCAATTGAACTTATATGATACGGAAAGTACATTTTTGTGTATCAGTAGAGAGATTTTTAATTCCAATTTGTTACTGAGAACGGTCTCATAACTTAGTCTTAACTTGTAATTTTCTCTTTGAAAAAAAAAAATAAACGTAGCTATATTTGTTTGCCTAGCTCACCAAAACTCATCAAATTGACTGGTACTCCACATCCTCAGCTTGCTGGGGAGAATCCCTGGTTGATTCATTCCATTTTCTCTCTTGGGTTCAAATGTCTTATAGCTAATATAAGGGAAGGGGTAAAGGAAAAAAAACAAATTACTATTGATAGGAATTTGACAAATTTTATTCCCACCAAGATTTTTCTTCCCAAGGAATTATAGCGTTGCTGATTGTTACTCTTATAAGTAATGCTATTCTAAGGCCTCTGCACCACATAGCATTCACATTGCATAATTTGATTTGGAAGATAATTAAAATTTGAATCTTACATCTTATCATTCAACGTGATGTGGATGCCATGTGGATGGTGTGTGGTGTAGAGGCGTTAGGCATTGTTCTTCTCTTATTTGTAATCAGAAAGTCTGACTTGTTTAGTTTCCCAGTCATAAGAATCAGGTTATGCGATCCAGGTGCTATGTATTTTTCTCCTGGATCATCCATATATCAGGAATTCAGACTTTACATGGGTGTGTATAAACTGTATTGATGTCCTGTCCAGTTATATCATGCAGCTTGCAGATATATTTGTTATCAAGTTCCATGTATCCGTTAATAGAATTCACTGCTTTTGATTGTAAAAGAGGTTGCTTTGCCTGTGCTTGCCATTTTATGGTTTTGTAAATCTTCAGTTTGAGCTTTTCCGAGTGCCATTAGGTGGTGGGAAATGAAAGAATATATTGTTTTCATTATGCTTTATTTTTTTTATTATATTCTGGTAGCTCTCTATATTTTGTTTTTTGACTTGGTTGACCATGGTTACTTGCAGAATCCCTGCTGTTGGGTTCCCTGCTTTGGTTCCTGGGCATCATGTGCCTAATCACTCTGCCCACCATGCCCCAGTCAATTCTGAAAAGGGTTCCACTGGAAAACGTAGGAAAGAAAAATCCAGGAGTGGCTCTAGGAGGGTCAAAAAGTAAGATGTTTGGATTCTTGATGGTCCAATCATTTGTAAAGAGTAGGAGATGCAAAGCTTCAAGGATGAAGATGAAACCTAATTACCTTGTTCTTTGAGTTTTTTTGTGCGAGACTTTCATCTTCCATTACAGGTTGAATATGTTGTTCTCCGTTCTTATGTTTAGGTGTTACTAGTAGTGAAGTGATGATAATAAAAATCAATGAACATCCTGGTAAAGACAATAGTAAATTGAAGGTTCCTTGTCGAACGATTAGAGCGTATAATATGTTATTCTTTGCGCCATTTTCGCATCGGACATCATTTGGCTGTCTTTCTTTCTGATTGATGATTTTGGGTTGAAGCAATGGACTTTCTGTTTGCGTTATTGAGTCATGCTCTCCACCTATTTTTCTGCCCGATCATGGCTCAACTGAAGCAATCGTTGCGAGTAAGATGGAGCTTCCGTCGATAGAAACTTGGGGAGCTTTCTTTTCGACAGAAACCCAATTTTGTGATGCAATTACAGGTTTACATGATGTATTTTCCCCCTCCATTTTTGTTCATAGTTTAATAACTTTTAAGATCATGAACACGTTCCGATACCCATATATATTACAATGTTCTTCGCATGCAGCATGCTTCCTCCACCCTCTCCAAAAACTTTTGGCAAGAACATGAGGAAAAAGCAAGTTCAAGCCTAGTCATTTTCGATAACATTTGTTAACATGACAATATTTAAATGGTTTCATATATAAGTTCTTAAGTGACAGTACCACGTGGTAATGCCAGTGAGGATAATAAAATTTAGGGCTGGTTTGTATAGTAAAATGAGATGATATGGTCTTAGATGAAAGTTGAAAATTGAATAAAATCTTATTGGAATATTACTTTTTAATATTATTATTATTTTGAGGTTTGATGAATTGTTTATTATATTTTGTGCAGAAATTTGAAAAAAATTGTAATACTTAGATCAAATGAGATTCTCTTTGTTCATTAGTCCCTCCATTGCCAATTCCCTTGAATTTCATACCGATCCTCGAGAAGTGTGGCTTGATCTTCAGTCACGTCTTTGCCATGGCAACAACGCCACAATTATCATCTCAAATGAGAGTTAGCTTCCCTGCAGCAACAAACCCACTTTGTCCATGAATATTACAACCAAATCAAACAACTCTGGGATGAACTCAGTCATTTACAGAAAAGCAACGATCTCAAAGAGTTGCAAAAAGTTGAAGATGAAAGAGTTTACCAATTTTTGCTTGGCCTTAATGATTTTTTTTCCCAACTCAGAATCGAAGTCCTAGCTATGGTATCCTTACCCCCCATTACAAAAAATTTTTTCATTCTTTTTCAGGAAGAGCAGTAGCGCCTCCTCCATGTTCGGCCACCACCACTGGACACCCCTATCTTTGCTGCCTAGTCCCTGGATCCACGAAAATCCCTCTGCGATGCATCGAGTATGGTAGACATGGCCATACCTGCAACTGATGTTGGCACATAACCAGATATCACGTAGACCGTGAACCTTGCAACCGCCAACATCCCTCTCTTCTCGGCAAACCTCCCACTGGGTTGCCACCGATGGCTTATCAAGCTTCCTCCTCCGATCTCTCTTCGTCGGTCCCTGGCCTCTCACCCAACCTCTACAAAAAATTATTAGATTTGCTCAGTCCGGAAACACCATCAGCTAACCTTGTGGGTAATGTTTCTTCACCCTTTTCTTCTGCTAGCTGCCGACCATGGGTGGTTGATAATGGAAAAAGTCATCGCATGTGTTATGATCGAATCTTGTTCACGCAGCTCACCCGTCATAGCATATGATATTCTAGTCATTTAGTTAATGCATTTTTTATTTCTATATTACAGGGATATTATGGTCTGCTAAATTCATACTACCTGCAATATATGATGCTTCCAAATATATATCCAAATCCATGGATATATGTTTCGGGTAGCCAAGCAGACTTATGTTTATTTTATTGATTTTTTTTTTTGTGCGTGCATTTTAGTCTTTCTAACACAGCGCTTAATTTCAACATCCACTGATGCCACCGTTTGGACCAATTATGCTCTACCCTCAGTCGAGTAATCTGAAAGAGTTTAGACGAGTTCAAGATATGATCAATGTAGTATGTTATTATGTTTTAAAAATGTTTGATGTACATGCGTGCTTCTGAAGTCTTTTTAACCCTAGTAATTTCATCATCCAACGATGCCATTGTTTGGATCAACAATGCCCTACCATTTGTCAAGTAATCTGGAGGAGTTCAAAAGAGTTCAAGATACGGTCCAGATAGTATGTTATTATATTTTAAAAATATTTTCCTATACGTGTGTGCATTCACGTTTATGTTTTAAAAATGTTTTCCTAACACAATGGGTAATTTTAGAATTCGATGATGCTGCCCTGTGGACCAACTATGCCCTACCCTCCGTCGAGTGCTTTAGAGAAGTTCAGACGAGTTGAAGATACGATTGAGGTAGTATATTCTGATATTGTGCAAAAATATTGTTGTTAGTACGTGCGTGCATAATGTGTAATTCTAATGTAGTATGTAATTGCAGGATTTGGCAATGACACCCTGCAGACCAATTATGCCTTACCCACACTGCTCAAATGATTAATCAACTATGTCATTTAGTGCTGAAAGTGAAAAGAGTGTTTGAGGTACGTCACACATAGCTTATCAATTTTTATCATATTACTAATGTAAATATAATAGAAATGCTAATCTTAACGTAAATATTATTGTCGTAAACTTCATTTGACATAAATATAGAGCTGGAAGCGGCAGGGATGAATGAAGTATGCTCTAATGATGATGAATGACTTGAGCCTCCAAAATTTGGTATGATGTTTGCCATTGATAAAGAAGTTCTAGCCTATTACAAACGATATGCCAAGCAAGAGAGTTTTAGTGTTTTCCCAAAAAGGACAAAGAAATAGGTAGATGGGAGTGCCAAGTATGTGACGATTCTGTCATAGATGTGGATGATGAGTGCAAAGTCAGGAATGTGTTTTGGGCTGACGCACGAAGTCAAGCGACATATGAGTATTTTAGAGATGTTATCACATTTGATACGACATATCTAACAAATAGGTACGGGATTCATTTTGATCCATTTGTTGATTTAAACCATTATGGACAGTCCATACTGTTAGGGGCATACTTGATTTCAAGCGAGGACACAAGTACTTTTGTATAGTTGTTTGAAGTATGGTTGTAATGTATGAATGGATAGACATCCAAACACACCATAACAGACCAAGACCGAGTAACGAATAATGCTATTGTCATTATAGTCCCAAATAGTAGTCATACATATTGTATATCGTATATAATGAGGAAACTGCCCGAAAAATTGGGATCGTACTCGAATTCAACACAAGGTTGAAGACTTCCATTTAGAGTGCACTCTATGATGCACAGAATTGCGAAGAATTTGAGGAGAAGTGGGGCTAGCTACGTCATAAGTATGACCTTGTTGATAATGCATGGTTGTAGAGGTTGTACAACGAGAGGTCATTTCGGGTATCAGTGTACTTGAAAAGTATATTTTGGGTTGGTATGAGTATTACACAACGGTTTGAAAGCATGAACGCTTTCTTTGAAGAGTTTGTGCATTTTGGTATGACATTGAAGGAATTTGTCGATTAGTTTGACAATGCCTTGAGGAAGAAGGTGGAGGTGAAAATGATGGTTGATTTCAATTCTTTCAACCAAACGATTCCATTCACATCATCATGGTACATTGAGAGACAACTTCAAATGATGTACACAAATGCAAAATTTTAATAGGTCCAACGAGATGTTTAGGGAATGATTTTGTGTGATTGCGCACTTGTTAGCACGCAAGGTTGCATTTCTACCTTCAATGATCATGTCAAAATCGTAAAGTACTTAATTCACTATAATGAGGAGGACTAAGAAATTAAATGCACATGTGCCCTGTTCGAGATTAGGAGGATTATCTGTAGGCATGCATTTAAAGTCTGTCTGATGAAGAACATTAAGGAGGTACCAGAGAAATATGTCTTGGATCAATAGAGGAAAGACTTAAAGAAGAGATACACGCTAATAAAAAACAACTATTATGACTTACGGGTCAATGCAGATGCAGGACGATATGACCTTGTGGTTAAAAAATATTTGAAATTGGCAACGCGTGTATCCCTAAGTGATGACCATGTCAATGCATTCCTAGGCGTTTTGGATGACTTTGAGCACAAGTTTGGAGGATTATAGCTTGAGTCTGGTTCAATGAAAGTGAAAGAGAGTGATGACCGATAAGGATAAGAAAATATTAAGTCCCCACTTTGTCCGAGGGAAAGAGAGACTGCCAATGAGAAAGGTTCCGATGGTTGAGAAGGCTGGAACCAAGAGAAGGAATAAACATGTAGTACATTTCGGCCGAGTAATTGTCTATATGGTATATTGCATGCATATTAATTTCTAATAAATATGTATTTTTGTTTTGTCAAATTAGACGTGCAGAAAAATATTTGATGACGAATCACAATATGGTGAGGTCTCGGAAGCACAACTTGGTCCTATTGTTGACGACATTGTTATCCGAACCCAGTGTAGTACTATCATACAACCAACACCACCTGGCAATGACGAGGTGTGATATATTTCATGTTTATAACTCTTTCTTCTCATTATTCCATTTTTAATGTATTTGTTTTATTTTTTCATAATTTTAATATCTTTAGAATACATCGTGTATGCCCCCTGTGACTTAGTGCATAGTGCAAATCAGTCCTCGACTTTGTCCATTTATTGGTGTAAGTATTAGATGGGTGTACATTTACATTGTTGTGTATGTAAATGGGTTCAAGTATTAGATGGCCGTGCATTTATATTGTTGTTAGTTAGTTAGACTTAATGTTCAGTCAGCATTTTATTTTTCCTTTGTTGGTACAGGTATAAATATCAATATTTTATTTGATTTTTCAAACTTGAAACAAAAGTGTTATGTTTAATTATTTGATTTTTGCATTATTGGTATCAGTATAAACCACATAATGGGTGTGTAGACGATCGATACTTTCAGCATATAGAAAGGAAGATTGTGCTTAGATTATGTGTATTGTTTGTGAAATCAGCTGACTTGGTGTTGCTTGTGTATGAGGATGACTTGTGTATGTTTTTTAATGTAATTTCAACATTGGGTTTATAAAGGGGATTAAGCAAATATTAGAATATAAGTATTCCATTTTCTTTAAGTGTAATATTTTCAAGAAGTATAATATGATATGTAAAGGGGGTACCATTTTTTTTAGTGTAAAGGGGGCAAAATGAGAACTTCATTGAATTTTGTATATTTTTTGTTCATGAAATGAGGACTAAATCTTATTGTTCACCATTTTGGAGTGCATCGTGCTTATGTTTTTGAGTTGCTACATGAATAGATTGATGAATTGACACACGCATTGTCCTTTTCCATTTGGTAAGTACATGCTTGATGTCTATTATATTCAATTTAGTTTTATTCAGTTTTGGCATTAGATGGCTTTTATTTTTTTCTTCATCAACAACTTTGTGGACAAATTTGAGTTTGTTTGAAATTGGATCATACAATTTTGTATCGTGAAAGTTTCTTTTCAAACCACATGGTGCAGCCATGATATATTCATAGACAATATCCAAACCTATATATATATATTCATAATAATGCAAGTTAAGAAACATGATCACTTTTTTTAATATCCATAGCAAGCTGTCATAATTATATTCATAGAAAATATAACATGCAGTTACGATCCGAATAATCTACAACTGATTTAAAACTAACATGTTACAACTATAGTTTGAGCAAAAAAAATACTATTACAATAAACATGATATAGATTAGACAAAACAATATACATTCACCCGTATTCTATACGATCCATTTTCAAAGGTCGTCCTCTTGCTTCTTAAGCTCATTTTCTCTGTGGGTTAGTTTATTTTTTATTTTTTAGCTTTATACTTACACATCAATAAATCATCTCTCTTCCGAATTGCATTATCTATTGTTAGAATTTTTTCTTCTACCAATTGAAGTATATCTGTCCAGATGAAGAATTGACATGTTGCTTTTCCCTGCATACAAATCAAGAATTTCAAGTTTCAAATATGACAACTTCGTACAAAAATTCAAAAGCAATAAACAAATTAAATAGTGGGTAATTATTGTGTTATATTTCGGATATGCATAAACTTTTCTTCCAGAATTGTTGTTGGTGTGTGAGATCTTTAATGGTACTTTCAAACTTCACCAACATTTTGGTGATTCCATTTCAAACGTATTAACTTCAGACGATGTTGATTGACTCGATGCCATAAGTGATCTACATGAGAATCATAGATGACAGTGAAAACAAGCTGAAAATGAAGGTATTGAATCAACTTGTACACTCCAAAGATGCTATTGGAAATTGACGAAATTACCCAACATGTAGATAGATTATTCACTTACGTTTTCTTGAATTTGGGAGCAAAAGTTCAATAATGAAGCACATACAGTACTTACACAGACAATAACATGCTAGGATGGGGGGGAAACCAAATCTGGGATTTCACAGTTCATTACATTTATCCAAAAGAGCAGTAAATGCCCCAAACCAAGAGCACAACGAGTGCTTATTGACCGAATCATTTTCCCTTGTTGACTGAATCATCAGAGCTATTTTCAAAGTTTTAATTAAACAAACAATTCCTGAGACTGACATCTTAATTATTTCTATATAGAAAACTTAAACAAGGCACAGATAAAAGCAAGGTACCAAGTGTCAACCTGACCAACTCAGTTGCATTGCCTACAAAAGGGACATAATCTTTGGGTAAATGCTGATATAAGAAACATATATGCAGGATGCAATACTTCTTGATTGAAAAGGAAGGTTTAGCTTAAAATAAAGAAGATCTGGACAATTGTAAAGATTGGCTTTATTTGGATCTTAGAAAAAGAAAAAAAAAAAAGGTGTCATTAATGCATTCATGTCTGATTTTGGGTATTAGAAAGATATGCTTTGATGATCATAAAGCTCAAATCTTCTTAATGGTATGCAAAAGTTATAACCTTGATGAAGTTTGGCATCTTTAACCTTCCATTATTATATTTTGAGTACTTTCTCTATGAAAATTTGTGAAAAGATTTTTGAGCGAAAAAATCCACTAGAAAATACCGTGGTATGATTTTGTTGTTACTTGTTCAAAATGATAGCCAATTAATAATTGTTCTCTCTATCCAAAAATGCCAATGAAAACCAAAAAGAAACAACAAGCATCCAAGAAGAGTCACAAATGGAGATACATCAACACATCATTTTGCTCTGATTAGAAGACAAAGATAGGGTGATTCAACATTAACTGCATATTTTCTATTCTTTTTTGGGAGTCTAAAGCAATAGTTCAAGATATATATGAAGTGTGTGAAAAATGATAGATATTTAACTCAATAAGGTAATTGGGAAATGCATGCAGTTTACTATCTCATAGGAAAGAATGATATTTATTACTTTTACATGCTAACAAAAATAGTAGATAGTATTTCAGTGGTTGAAATAGTATATGTTTTCATTTAACATATTGCACTATTAAGGACCTTCTCATGGTAATGGGCTTTGACTACATCCTTAGCCCATTTCATCTAACCATTTGGGAATGAAATATAATACAGCTAGTACACAAGTACTATAAGCCCACATCTCATTTAATGGGCAGAATTTAGTACCACATTGGTTATTTAATTACACTAGTCAGAACACACTTGATTGCCTATACACTTTCATCAATCTAGGCCAAAAAAGTTAACCAAATTAGTGTATAAGAGCAACAAAATAAAAACAAATAAGTGTATAACAATCAAAGTTAACCAAATCAATGTATAACAATTAAACCAAATCAGTATATAAAAGCAACAAAAATAAAACCAAATCAGTTATAACAACCAAAGTTAACCAAATCGATGTATAACAATTAAACCAAATTAATGTATATCAATTAAAGTATGAATCTCATTCTCTTGCATGAGTGACAGAAGTAGATTCCTACAAGAGATCAAATCTTCTTCATGATTATTATTTTCATTGAATGAGGGGAGCCCCAAGGGCGTGAACGAATGCTAGTATCGATGTGTTGGGGTTTAAGCCTTGATATCTATTATTCCTAGTGCTTTTGCCGTAGCTAGCCTGAGCATTGAAATAAATCTCTTTAGCTCCTTACTTAGGTTGAAGTAAAACATTTGGATAGGCTATCATGACCATAAAAGAGATTGAAGACTTGTTACACCCAATCTGACGACTATTATTACTTTTACCCTAGGTCTCACTCTTGCCCTAGACCTAATAGCAAGAGCTCGACCTGCGAGGATAGACGCATCGGGAACTCCAAGCCTTATAGCTTACTTATAATAGGGTAACAACAGCAACAAAATTAACCAAATCAGTGTATAACAGGAAAACAATTAACCAAATCAATATATAACAGTAACAAAATTAAACAAATCAGTGTATAACAATTAAACCAAATCAGTTTATAAGAGCAACAAAATTAAACTAAATCAGTTTATAAGAGTAACAAAATTAAACCAATTCAATGTATAACAACTACAAAATTAAATAAATCAATATATAACAATTAAACCAAATTAGTGTATAAAAATTAAACTAAATTAGTGTATAAGAGTGTCAAGGTGTTCAAGGGGTTGACGATGAGAAATGGCAGAAAGATGGGATCTTGGCACTTTGGGTGAGCATGGAGAGAGAGAGTTCGTGAATGAGAAATGCAGTGGTAGCGTTTAAGTGAAAGGGATTTACGGTAGAGAAGTGACGTAGTTTGGAGAAAAGGAATAAACGAGATCGTTTGGGGGCCTTGTCGTTTAGAGTCATCTGTGTAGCCTTAAATGACACAGTTTATGGTTTTTATATGTAGTTTTATTTGTATTGAACTATTTGTTTTGGTATAGAAGTTAGAGGGTCTTTTTAGTCTTTTATGCAATAGTTTGTTAGGGAAGGGGGACACGAGTACTTAGTGGGGGAAAAATAAAGGGGAATCATTTTGAAAATTGTTAGATCCTTTTGGACATATATGGAGGTTAAGGGTGCCTCAAATCATCCTTGTAATTGACTTTATGAAATACAGAATTTGCTTTATCCATTTATGTCATCATGCATACAATACATTCTTTTACTCTATTGCAATTCACTACATTTACATATAATTACAAATTAGAAGAATTTTAGCCTAGCACTCCAGATCAGGTTTGGACCCACGGCATACAATGACCCCATAGAAGGTCTAACCAGGCTGAAACAATCTACCACCATCTCAACTTACAAGGCTCAATTTGAGTCTTTCGAATAGGCTTAAAGGCCTTCCTGAAGCACACAAGCTTAGATGTTTTATCAGCGGGCTGAAGGATGAGATAAGGTTGCTCCTACGCATGTTTAATCCTGTGAATCTAAATGTAGCATTCGGCCTTGCCAGGATTCAGGAGGAATTTATGACAGCAACCAAGAGAAGTTGGAAGATATGGGGAGGGGAGAAGAGTGTCGTGACTATCCCAAACAACTTATTACATACACCATCTTCCAGTGAAAGGGAAATAGATAAAGCAAATCTGTGCTGCCAGTAAAAAAAATATTCTGTACTCAGATGGATGAGAAGTAAAAAAAGGAGTTGTGTTACCACTGTGATGAAAATTGAAACCCTTCTCACACTTGCAAAACTCCTAAGGTATACTTATTACAAAGAGATGAGGATGGTGGGGAAGGATGTGGGGATGGGGTGCTAGAAGGTGTTCTACACAAGATCATGGAAGGGGAAAAGAACCTAGAGAAAGGGGAACCTGAAATCTCTTTAAATGCCATTGTTGGAACACTAAGTCCCAGTATGATGAGGTTGCTAGGGTAGATTGAAGGGGTCCAGGTAGTCATCTTAGTGGACTCGAGAAGCACACACAGCTTCCTAGGCCCATCGATGGCCCAAAGAACCAAGTTGAAAATAGATGGAGCTATGAGCCTAGTAGTGAAGGTGGCTAATGGGGCTGTGATCCACAGTGAAAACCATTGTGGTAAACTATTCTACCCTTCTTGTTTCATGCTCCAATTGGGTGGTTGTGATGTGGTGCTAGGGGTAAATTGATCGGAAACCTTAGGGCCTATAACTTGGGAGTTTTCAAAACTTTCCATGAGGTTTGAGTATGAGAAACAACAAATTGAATGTAAGGAATTCCAACTGAAATAGCCCACCTTTAAGGGCAGCTGTAAGGCCCTTATGACTTCATTATCAAGGGGTAAAGGGTTCCTTTTACAGATTCAAGAAGAGGGAAGTGGGCAGGGGTCAGAAGTGAATAATATAGAGTTGAAGAAATTATTAAGTAATTTTAGAGGGATTTTTAAGAAACCCAAGGGGCTGCCTCCATCCAGACCCGAAGACCATAAAATTGTACTTAAAGAGGAAGTGCAACCAATTTCCACCAGACCGTATAGATACCCCTATCACTAGAAATTTGAGATAGAAAAAATAGTAGTTGAGTTGTTAAACAATGGGGTTGTCAGACCTAGTTCCATACCCTTCTCATCCCTAGTGTTGTTGGTATGCAGGGCGGATGGAAGCTGGAGGTTGTGTGTAGATTATCGAGTCTTGAACCAGGGAACCGTCAAGGATAAATTCTCAATTTTCATGATAGACGAGTTGTTAGATGAGCTGCATGGGGTTGAGTTTTCTAAACTAGATCTCAGGTTGGGTTACCATCAGATTAGGGTGGTAAAGGAGAATATTGAGAAAACGACCTTTCATACTCATGATGGGCACTATGAGTTTTTAGTGATGCCATTCGGGCTCACTAATGCCCCATCTACTTTCTAAGGTCTAATGAATGAGGTTTTCAAATTGTTGTTGAAGAGATGTGTGCTGGTTTTTTTTTTTTTATGATATCTTGATATATAGTAAAAATTGGGTTGAACACTTGGGTCATCTCAAACTTGTGTTGGAGATACGACAGGCCAATAAACTCTTTGCTAAGCTGTCTAAGTGCAGATTTGGGGTGGGGGAAGTAGACTATCTCGGGCACATCATTTATGCTTAAGGAGTCAATGAGGATCCAGCAAAAATAAGGTCAATGATTGATTGTTGGCTTACACCCAAGAATTCTAAAGCCTTCAGGGGATTTTTGGGGCTGACCAGGTACTACTAAAAATTTATAAAAAATTATAGTTTACTTGATGCCCCACTAACTAATCTCTTGAAAAAGAATGCCTTCAAGTGGAGTGTAGAGGTAGATCAAGCTTTCAAAATACATAAGGAGGCTGTCACTAAGCCACCGGTGATAAGACTTCTAGATTTTACATGCTCATTTTTTATTGAATGCGATGCAAGTGGAACAGGGATGAAGGCTGTTCTTATGTAGTTGGGACAACCTATAGCTTTTATGAGTAAGATGCTAAAAGGGAAGGTTCTCTTATTGTCCACGTATGAGAGAGAGCTATTTCCTCTAGTAATGGCAATACAAAAAAGGTGACTATACCTTTTGGGCCAGTTGTTTGTGATAAAAACAGACCAGCCAGTTTTAAAGTTTTTATTGAGGCAAAGGGTTGGAACCAAGGCACAACAATATTGGTTGACCAAGCTAATGAGGTACGCGCTTACAATTGAATATAAGAAGGGAAGGGATAATAGAGTGGCTGCACTCTATTGAGAAAAAGTGAGGAGGAGAAGGAGGTAGAAGCCGTGCTAGACTTAATCACATTCCTGAGTCTAGAATGGGTGGAGGAACTTAAGGGGAGCTACAAACTCTCACCTAAGTTTATTGAGTTGATACAAAAGGTGGAAAAAAAATTTTGAGGCTCCAAAAAGGGTTAAAATGCAACAAGGGTTACTTCTCAATAAGGGTAGACTTTTGGTGGTGCCAAATTTATATTTCATAAAGAAGGTCCTTCATTTTATACATTTTGACCCTATGGCAGGACACTCGGGATACCTTAAAATCTACTAGAGGATAAAAAGAGACTTAATCTGGAAGAGAATGAAGAAAGACATAAAGAGGTGGGTAAGAGAGTGCGACACCTACCAAGTTAATAAATATGAGACCTTGCCCCGAACATGACTACTACAACCCCTACCAATACCATAACAAGCATGGCAGAACATCTCTATGGACTTCATAGAGGGTCTGCCTAGTTCAAAAGGGTACTTTGTCATCTATGTAATTGTGGACAAATTCACAAAATTCATAACTTTGGCTCATACTTACACAGCCCATGAAGTAACCTAAGAGTTCTTACAGTCGATGTTCAAGTTGCATGGTTTCCCTAGAACCATTGTCTCGGACCGACATCCAGTATTCCTTAGTTCATTTTGGAAGAGCTTATTTTCATTACAAGGCACCACACTCAACTATAGTTTTGCTTATCACCCACAAAGCGATGGGCAGACTGATGCACTTAATAAAAGTCTGGAAGGGTACCTAAGGTGCTTTGTCAGTGAAAAGCCCAAAACTTGAAAGCAGTGGTTATCCCTAACGGAATGGTGGTACAACAACTCCTACCATACAACCATGAAATTGACTCCATTTGAGGCACTCTATGGATATCCACCTCCTGGGTTGCTAACCTATGTTCTGGGGACTTCCAACAACAACTCAGTGGATCAGATACTTAGAAACAAAACAAAAGTATTACAACTTTTGAAAGAAAATCTCAAGGTGGCTTGAAACCCTATGAAGACATTTGCAGATCATCACAAAATCGAGAGCGAGTTCAAAGAGGGAGATTGGGTCTACCTTAGACTCCAGCGGTACCATTAGAAAAAGGTAGCCATGCGTAGGAACGTGAATCTATCGCCTTGGTTCTACGACCCCTTCAGGGTGGTCCAGAGGCTTGGATCCGTGGCCTACCAACTCGATTCACCCGGTATTCCATGTCTCCTACCTCAAAAAGAAATTAGAAGAGTGGATCATGTCTCTACCCTCACCGCCACCCACTAATGACAGGGGAGAGATCTTACTTGAACCTGCGGTGGTGCTGGACCGCCGCATCAGGAGGCAGGGAAACAAATCGATGATAGAGGACTTGGTGAAGTGGATCGGAGTGCCATCGGAGGAAAATAATTGAAAAACTTTGTGAAAATTGCAGAACCTATACCCATACCTTGTGGGCAAGGTCTTGTAAGGAGTGGAGATTGTCAAGGTGCTCAAGGGGTTGATGACGAGAACTGGCAGAAAGATGAGATCTTGGCACTTTGGCTGAGCATGGAGAGAAAGAGTTCGTGAATGAAAAGTGCAGTGGTAGCATGTAAGTGAAAGGGATTTGCTGTGGAGAAACGACGTAGTTTGGAGAAGAGGAATAAACGAGGTCGTTTCGGGGCCTTGTTGTTTAGAGTCATTTGTTTTAGCTTTAAACGACATAGTTATAGTTTTCATATGTAGTTTTATTTGTATTGAACTATGCGTTTTGGTATAGAAGTTAGAGGGTCTTTTTAGTCTTTTATGCAAAAGTCTATTAGGGAAGGGGAACACTAGTACTTAGTGAGGAAAAAAGAAAGGGGAATCATTCTGGAAATTGTTAGATCCTTTTGGACATATATGGAGGTTAAGGGTGTCTCGAATCATCCTTATCATTGACTTTATGAAATACAGAATTTCCTTTATCCATTTTTGCCGTCACGCATACAATACATTCCTTTACTCTATCGCAATTCACTATAATTACATATAATTACAACCAGTACGTTAACAAAGAGCAACAAAATTAAACCAAATACAACAAAAAAATTTAACCAAATCTGAGTTAGCACGGGATCTTTACAGGGCTCGGTGAGAGAGAGAGAGAGAGAGAGAGAGAGAGTCGAAGGGGGTGAGGGAGATGGGGCTAGGGTCTTCTTGGGTTTCGGGGTTAGAGACTGAAGGGATTGGGTAAGGGCAGGGTGGCTTCATCTGGGTTGGGGGGCTTCACAGAAAAGGGACTGTGAGTGTGGGAAGGCTTTACAAAGAAGGGAGAGTGAAGGTGGGGGCTGTGCAGAGAAGGGAGAGTGAGGGTGGGTGGCTTCGGGCTTTGCAAAGAAGGGGAAGTGAGGGGTGCTCAGCTTGGGGCTTCGTTTGGGTGAGGGAGAAGGGTTTCTTTGCAGAGAGGGAGAGTGAGGGGTGGGGCACTTCATTTGGGTGAGGTAGAAAGGCAGAACCGTGATGCGAGCGACGAATCAAGTTTGCCACGTCAGGTGTCTGTTGTGCAATAGGCAAACCAGAGGTTGATTAGAGTTTTTGTAAAATTTAAGATGAACGATTAGTCATGTAAAACAAAAGCAGTAACAAACATGGAAGTCCATTGAAAAATAATCTCATCAATAATGGGAGCCAAATTTATTTGTATTTTCTTTTATTCGTTTCTTTATGAATTGTTGTGTATATATTATATATATATATATATGAATAATTCTTTTCATCGTGTCACTATTCACCCCATCCCACAAGCTATGAAAATATATATATATATATTTATATATATATAAAACAGGATCTAGGACTTGTACTCCAAAGTTGAAGGTGGAACGTTTGATGAGGGATACGTGAAGCGTTTTTGAAGTTTACAGAGTCAAGTCAATTAGTTTGTTAATAAATCGGTGGTCTTAGATTGAATTTACAAAGAACAATGTGCTTTAGGAATAGGAATAGGAAAACTACGTCCCTTCGAATCTTCCCCACCGGTAAGTGAACTTTTCATCTTTCTTATAATTGCTATTACGATGTTTGGATGATTAAATTAATATATATATCACATCATTTTAACAGTGATTAAATTTGAAAAAAACGAATAAAATTACTCTTACGTTAAAACAACAAGTTTGAATATTTATTTCGACGTGTTGAATAAAGAAAGAAAAGTGCTATTTTCTAGAAACTCTTGAATATTCTGTAATGGAAAGTAATTCTATTTTTCAACCTTTCAATGGTTTATTTCAACAGGTTTATCAGCCGTTGAATGTTCAACCAACTGCATTAAAATGTAGAACAAGAGGTCAGATTTAAATAATAAATGTTTTACACCTTTATGGCTTTATCTCTTTGTTCATTGGGATGTATCCAAACTTTTATTATCTTCTATCTTATGACGTATGATTAAATGATTGAAGATTATTTATTATATTTTATTTATAAATTTATTATTTAATATTTCATCATGAAATAATCAGATGATGGGAGTTAAAATGATGAATATATTTTTTAAAAAAAAAATAATATGAAATAAATAGTAATCGATCGGCTCAATTATCCTCCACACCATTCTTCACCTCTTAACTTTGATTTGCTTCGGATAATTAAATTTAAGTAAATAAAATATATATTAAGAATTTTATTCAAGTGATTACAAAAAAGGTAGGAGATGGTACTTTTGAAGTATTTTTTTCATCTGGAGAAATTCAAATCAAATTTGAATTAGACAATTTCTATAATTATAAAGAAATTTCGTAAAAATAAACTTAATAGACTCACATAATTGATTATTAATTATATGATATAAACTCATATTAAATTGGAACTCAAATGGCGAAAAAAAAAAAGGAACTCAAATGAACAAAAAAAAAACAGAAAAGTCAAACAGTTAGTTGTGTCGTCCGAATGACCTTTACACCGTCCCTATAAAAACGGTCTTCTTCGAAGCACCTACTAACCTCACCAAAACCACTTTCAGTACTGTGTCGCTTCTGTTTCAGCAACAACTCCTACTCCAACAACACAGCCCCCTGAGCGTTGCTCCATGGATTCCGACTACGGCATTCCAAGAGAACTCTCCGAACTTCAAAAACTCCGGTCTCTCTACCAACCCCAACTCCCTCCTTGTCTCCAGGTCTCCTCGCTTCGCTTCCCCCTATTAATACCTCTACACTTTTTGACTTTTTTTTTTTTTTTTTTTAAATTTTGCTTGCGTTATCTCCGATTGATTTTTCGCAAATCTTGGTGAGTGAATTTGAAATACTTTCTTTGTTCTATGTGTCTTCCTCATCGTGTTCGACAAAACCTGTGTTCTGATTGCTGTCTAGATAGGCTATCGTTTCAAAGAACCGATGGAACTGCTCGATTGGATATATTGTTGTTAACTGCCACTCTGTTTTGGTTCCGTATTGTTTGCTTGTTAATATGTTTGTATTTATTCATGAAATCCTTTTTTGATATTTTGATGCAAAAGAGGAGTTTTTAAGAAATAAAAAAACATCTTGTTGCTTGCTTGCTACTCAGTTAATATTTATTCACGCAATTAAGAATTTTTTTTCTTTAAAATAAACGTACATGTTGTCGCTTGGGCATGGCTCATAAACGGGGTGGAAAATATTGCTGATGTAATCATGCATTGCCGTTGTACAGGGAACTACTGTCAGGGTTGAATTCGGCGATGCAACTACCGCGGCTGACCCCAATGACTTCCAATGCATAAGCCGATGTTTTCCCCACACTTATGGTCAGCCAATTGCTCACTTTCTCAGGGCAACTGCAAAAGTTCCAGATGCTCAGATTATAACTGAGCACCCGACTATTAGGTCCATCTGACGATCATTTCAAAGTCATCTCAGTTGTATAGTTTCTTATATTACAATTACATCTTACCTGTCAAATGCATTGTCTTCTAATAGGGTGGGAGTAGTCTTTTGTGGGAGACAATCTCCCGGAGGACATAATGTTATATGGGGTCTTCACAATGCTCTTAAAATCCACAACCCCAAGAGTACCTTACTTGGATTTCTTGGTAAGCAGAGTTTTCTATTAAGGTTTCACTATCTATTTCTTTTGTTATAAGAGTTTTTATGTGTGTTTTTGTGATACCCCATATGATAAGGCTAATGGTAGGTAGTGTATGAGATCCTACATTGCTTGGGAAGGAGAAATTTTTGCTCTTTATAAGGTTTTAATGAGACTCCAATTGTATTATTGACTAGTCCTTTTGGAGTATAAATTATGTGGCTTGGGCCTTCCATTGGGGAGTTACAAATGGTATCAGATCCTATCCCAACTAGAAATGTGGGACTTGAGCCGTGCCACCTATGATGGATTGGCCCGACGAGGATGTCGGGAATTTAAGGGAGATAGATTGTAATACCCCATATGATAAGGATAAGGGTAGGTGTGTATAGGATTCTACATTACTTGAGAAGGAGAAGTTTTTCTCTTTATAAAGTTCCAATGGGGCTTTAGTTGTATCATTGATTAGTCCTTTTGAAGTATAGGCCATGTGGTTTGGGCCTTCCATTGGGGCGTTACAGTTTCCAATTTGTCGATGTATGTATTTTATAAACATACATATACATACCTAGACGTGTATTTGATATACGCACACACATACACATATATCAACAGATAATTTAATCAGGCTCGATATACTTCATTTTCGTTCATTCTCTATGAATTTTTTATATGTTTGGTTGTGCAAGTGCTTCATACTAAAAAGCTGTCTCAGAAAGCTGCATTCTGTAAGATGTTTCTTTGTCATTTTGGTTGGCATATGAAAGGATGGTGTTTGAATTTCACAGCAAAATATGTTATTTACTTCAGCCAATTCCTTTTCAACTGCAAACAGGTGGTTCAGAAGGTTTATTTGCAAAGAAAACTCTCGAGATAACAGATGAAGTTCTTTCAACCTACAAAAATCAAGGTAGGTGGTCATATTAGGAAATTTTCATGTAGCAATATTAAACTATCATGCATTAAAGCTTAAGAACTATTTGATTTGGTTGTGCTTCACTAGGTGGTTATGATTTGCTGGGACGAACAAAAGATCAAATTAGAACAACCGAGCAAGTTAATGCTGCCCTAATTTCTTGCAAAGATTTGAAATTGGATGGCCTTGTTATTGTTGGAGGTACAATGGACATGGTGGGGTTAAAGTTGGCAGGCATATATTTTTAATTTGAAATTATTGAACATGACATCTGGTGTTTTTGAAGGGGTTACATCAAACACAGATGCTGCTCAGCTTGCAGAAACATTTGCTGAAGAAAAATGCGCAACAAAGGTATTCTGCATGTAAATTTTCTACGATAGAATTATGAAATCCTTCAGTTGTATTTATAGGTGGTTTTCTAAAGATAATTGAATTTTCTTAAGCTTGTGTTGTGATTCTATTGTGCATCTTGTGTAAAGTTACTTAACTATAATTTTGAGCTACTGTAGTCTATAATTTTAAATCTTTTGGATTTTGCAGGTAGTTGGCGTTCCTGTTACTCTGAATGGAGATCTTAAAAACCAGTTTGTCGAAACTAATGTTGGTTTTGACACAATAACAAAGGTATCTGCTGAATGATGCTGATTGTGTACTTGTACGCTCAAGAAATTACTCCTATGTTCTTGGAGGAAGTCCCCCTTTTCCCTTATGTGTCAGCAGTCTAGATAAATTGTGCATGAAAATTTGATACACAGAAGATCTCTAGCCTATTATCTTTTCTTTTTGGTTTTGGTTCTTATTATGTTGATCACATGCAACTAGTGGCTGGGACATGGTGTGTGTGTGCACATGCATGTCAACTTGGTTCATGTTAATAAAATTAGCATATCAATGTTTTTGTTTTGCCAACATCTGGGTACCATACACTACTATACACTTGGCTACTAAATCATGTCATGAGATCATTTGTAATGGAAGAATCTTGATGTTGAGAATTAAATGCTCTTTTCAGGTCAATTCCCAGCTCATCAGTAATGTTTGCACTGATGCACTCTCCGCAGAGAAGGTAATGGATTAATTCCCATAATTTGATTCCCTGTGAAACAGATGATATTTTCAGTCTATGATTGTTGACATTGCTGTTCCATAGTCCTCTTCTTCTTGGTTATAAATCTTTGGAATCTGTTTTTTTTATCTTGTTCAATTGACAAGGCTACTTAACTTATTTTCTGTTCCAGTATTATTATTTTATTCGACTCATGGGTCGGAAGGCATCGCATGTTGCACTGGAGTGCACCCTCCAGTCCCATCCAAACATGGTTAGTATTTTTTTTATTATATTATTTAATTTGATGTTCCAACTATGGACTTTTCAACATAGCTCTAGACATTTTTATCGATCTCTTTTCTACGTGTAATCTGATACACTCTTTCTAGGTAATTCTTGGGGAGGAGGTGGCTGCATCAAAGCTTACACTTTTCGATATCACAAAGCAAATTTGTGATGCAGTCCAAGCGAGAGCAGGACAAGGTATCAAATAGTTTAAGGTTTTTTTTATGCCCTTGTTGTTGATAATTACCATCGTTATTATCTGATCTAGTCTATATATACCAGACAAGTACCATGGAGTTATCTTACTACCAGAAGGACTTATAGAAAGCATTCCTGAAGTTTATGCACTTTTGAAGGTAACTTAGGCACTTTAATAATAATTCCTTTGAAAGAACCACTGTTGTGGTTGCTTTTATATTTCTTTTTGTATTTTCATGTGATATTAATGAGTAATCAATGCGCATTAATGCTCTAATATTTACATTTTGTGCCTCAGGAAATTCATGTTTTGCTCAGGCAGGGTGTTTCTGCTGATAACATTTATTCTCAACTTTCACCTTGGGCATCTGCTTTGTTTGAATTTTTGCCACCCTTTATTAAGAAACAGGTTCCAATTTTCCATAGACTTCTCCCCTCCAAAGACACATTCCTTTTAATCTAACTTTATGTATTATATGGCCCATATAATTGAGATTTTGAATGTTACAGCTGCTCCTTTACCCTGAGTCAGATGACTCTGCACAATTATCCCAGGTAATGGCCTTTAGATCCTTCCATTATGAAAAGAAACATTAAGCTTTGAGATCTATATGATACTACTTCATTTTACAGATTGAGACAGAGAAACTTTTTGCACATCTCGTGGAGACTGAAATGAACAAGCGTCTGGTACACAGTTCTTCTTCTTACGCTGTTTCCTTTTTTTCGTATTTTTTTCATGATTTTTTCTAAAGATGATGGTAATGGGATTTGTTTCTCCTTTTCTCATAATATTTTTCTGGGTGGGAAATCTCAGATGATGTTCCCTGTGTGTTTTTCTTTTTTGGTACATCAATATCTACTTAACATTAAAGGAAATTCTAATCACTTGTAAAGAGGAAAGTTATTTTTATTTCTTTAGGGCAAGGATAACTGATAAAAAAATCTTTAGGGCAAGGTTTTAGAATCCAGTTGGCCCAACCACTCCCCACAAAATCCAAAATTCAATTGAGTGCATTAGTTTTTTGCTGCTTTCTTGTCTCTTTTCTTTTACTCTAGTATGACATTTTGCTGTTATTCCTCAGAATTTTAATCCTTACTGAAGTCTACATTGTGTAATCATAAAATATGCCTTAGACTTCTTGTTCTTGTTCAACTTTTATGCTATGCTTGCCTCTTGTTTTTTTTTTTTTCAATGAGTTTTAATTATGATTCTTGGCTAGAAGCTAATTGCTTTTTGGATAAGAAATTATAACCTACTAAGAATTGGTTTCGCAGATAACTAAGTATGTTTAGTTATCTTTAATGCAACAAGAGCCTTAGCTTCTGATACCTTTCGTGTTCTAAACAGAAAGAAGGCACATACAAAGGGAAGAAATTTAATGCTATCTGCCACTTCTTCGGCTATCAGGCTCGAGGATCCTTAGTGTCAAATTTTGACTGTGACTATGCCTATGTATGTAAACACTAGGCTTTGCTTTGTTTCCTCATCCTTTTTTTGCTACTAATATTCTCGTGTTAATACTGAGACAATGTTCGTGCAGGTTCTTGGGCATATCTGCTATCATATTTTAGCAGCTGGTTTGAATGGTTACATGGCAACTGTAACTAACCTGAAGCATCCTGTGAAGAATTGGCGTTGTGGTGCTGCTCCGATTAACGTAGGGGTTTCTTTCTTTTAATATTTTTATAGCCTTTCTCCTCCATCAAACCTGGAAAATATTGATTTGACAACTTTTTTAATGTCTTATTTTTCAAAGTATTGTCCAGAGATTTTCATTCATTGATAATGCTTGCAGTTGTGGAGAATGTTGACTCCATTGATTGTATTTGATGAACATTAGGCAATGATGACTGTGAAGCATTGGTCTCAAAATCCAGGGGCAATAGGAAAACCTGCCATTCACCCAGCTACCGTGGACTTGAGGGGAAAAGCATATGAGTAAGTCTCCCAGCGATTGCATTTGAGTTGCCTCAATGATATGGTGTTGTGATTTAGGATAAAGGAAGCGAAGAACAGAATAGAAAATATAGAAGAAACTGTGACTAGCTTTGAATTGAGTTATTTTATTTTACATTTTTGGATGGGGCAATTGTTTCTCTCTCTTTCTCTATCTCTCTCTTCTCAATTTTGGCCCCCACAACTTTGCTTGAATAAAGCATTGAGTTTTGCTTCATGAGATCTTATTGTTATTCTGGTTCTGAACTGGTGGATAATTTTGGTTGTAGTCTGTTGAGGCACAATGCAGCAAAATTTTTGTTGGATGACGTTTACAGAAATCCAGGACCCCTTCAGTTTGATGGTCCTNGTTTAGTTATCTTTAATGCAACAAGAGCCTTAGCTTCTGATACCTTTCGTGTTCTAAACAGAAAGAAGGCACATACAAAGGGAAGAAATTTAATGCTATCTGCCACTTCTTCGGCTATCAGGCTCGAGGATCCTTAGTGTCAAATTTTGACTGTGACTATGCCTATGTATGTAAACACTAGGCTTTGCTTTGTTTCCTCATCCTTTTTTTGCTACTAATATTCTCGTGTTAATACTGAGACAATGTTCGTGCAGGTTCTTGGGCATATCTGCTATCATATTTTAGCAGCTGGTTTGAATGGTTACATGGCAACTGTAACTAACCTGAAGCATCCTGTGAAGAATTGGCGTTGTGGTGCTGCTCCGATTAACGTAGGGGTTTCTTTCTTTTAATATTTTTATAGCCTTTCTCCTCCATAAAACCTGGAAAATATTGATTTTACAACTTTTTTAATGTCTTATTTTTCAAAGTATTGTCCAGAGATTTTCATTCATTGATAATGCTTGCAGTTGTGGAGAATGTTGACTCCATTGATTGTATTTGATGAACATTAGGCAATGATGACTGTGAAGCATTGGTCTCAAAATCCAGGGGCAATAGGAAAACCTGCCATTCACCCAGCTACCGTGGACTTGAGGGGAAAAGCATATGAGTAAGTCTCCCAGCGATTGCATTTGAGTTGCCTCAATGATATGGTGTTGTGATTTAGGATAAAGGAAGCGAAGAACAGAATAGAAAATATAGAAGAAACTGTGACTAGCTTTGAATTGAGTTATTTTATTTTACATTTTTGGATGGGGCAATTGTTTCTCTCTCTTTCTCTATCTCTCTCTTCTCAATTTTGGCCCCCACAACTTTGCTTGAATAAAGCATTGAGTTTTGCTTCATGAGATCTTATTGTTATTCTGGTTCTGAACTGGTGGATAATTTTGGTTGTAGTCTGTTGAGGCACAATGCAGCAAAATTTTTGTTGGATGACGTTTACAGAAATCCAGGACCCCTTCAGTTTGATGGTCCTGGTGCTGATTCTAAGGCTGTAACTCTATGCGTTGAAGATCAGGATTACATGGGCCGCATCAAGAAATTGCAGGAATACCTTGATAAGGTGCTTACAATTCTATTATCTCAATATTTTAGTTTTACTCAAATGTGTGCTATGAACCTTGCTGTGAAAAAGAAGAAACACAGATAAAGACTCAGTTTCAAGGTTTTGTAACCCATCACTTCCTGCTGATGGATTTATTCCTGTGGGATGTTCAAATGTGATGGCTACTGTTTTCTCATCGCAATCTTACATTCTCATGCAATGCAATAATTCCTGATTTAATATAACCTATATTCCATTTATTCTCAATTTATCATTAATTTGATAATTTGGGGTCACATCACAGACTTGTTATAACTTATACCTTCTATGCATCACATATTAGGCTTATGTCACGCAAACTGACACCGTAATAGCTGAAAATATTTTCCTTTTCTTTTTTCTTCATTCAATTGAAAGAATCACATCCATATACAATGACCACTACTTTCCCTAGTTATGATTGGTCTCAAAACTTCTTATATAGGAAATATCGCAACTTGACCTTTGGCGACAACAGAAATTCTGAAACTACATCAACACACCCCTAACAAGTTGAAGTTGTACAACCATAAATAAAACAAAACTGGCTTCTATTTTTGTAGGACACTGAAACTTTATAGAAAGACTCGAGAACCAATGAGCGTAGCCTATGGTGGATCTGGTCTAAGCCTCATTCCATTTAACACCCTGCCAAGTCCCACATTGGATGGGTGAAGAATTATAGGAGTGAATGAGCAAGATAAATTTCGGCCAAGAAAGAAAAAAGAATGAGCAAGACAAATGTGCATTGAGTGTCAAGTCTCACATTAGTTCCTTACTAGATAGAACTGGGTTTTATTATGGTTTCAATGAGTTCCAACTGTAACATCAAGTAGTCCTTTTGGATTATAAGCTCATATGTAGGTAGAGCTTTCCTTAGGTCATTACATGCCCATTCCATAGCCTATCCCTTCTCTAATTTGCACTTTTGCCGATCAATATCTTGTGGTTCAAATGAATATCCTTATTTTTTTGCTTGCAATTTTCTTCATCTGTGAATTCGCTTATTGAATTATTTTTTTCTTCCCAGGTACGAACCATTGTAAAGCCAGGATGTTCACAGGATGTTCTCAAAGCAGCTTTGAGTGTTATGGCTTCTGTGACAGAAGTTCTCTCTGTGATGGCGTCGCCTTCATCCAACAACTCATCTATCTAAATATAGTTATTCGCATCCAGATCTGATGACCATGATACTCGGATTCCAAAATGCTAATATCCTGAAATTGCAGGTGCCATGGAAGCAACTGCATGCCTTTCTTGCTACACCTGCATTGTGCTGGTGCAAAAGTATTTAATGAAAATGATATAAACTCAAACCCTTTTTTCACATATAGTTCAATAGCATCCTTGAGAAAGTTGGCCTGATTGATAAGAACTAATTTAATGGACCAGAAGCCGGTATATTACTTAGAGAAGTGCTCCAGCTACAAAACATCAATTTATGAGATTATTTTTATGAGATCTCGTTGTTGCTAAAACATTTCTCTATTACTTATTGTAGGACCATAACAATCGCTAAAACGAGTAAAAAAGAATTGCTAAAAATCCGAATATTCGTTTAGTATTGTGTTTTGTGTGTCATTACACAGGTTTGGAATCAAGTCAGCAAACATCTTTCAGCTTTTTAACCCAGTGACTACGAATGAACTGGTTAATTTTCAAGTCCATCCTTTTTAATACAATGAAAATCATTTTCTTCGACCAAACAAATGTAAATATATATAGCATCATCAGGCATAATATCTAGGCTCGTTTAAAGCCTAAAAAGGGATCATCAAGGCACCAATTTCTATGCGTATCTGGGTGCGAGAGTGAGGGATCAGGAGAGTTGGCTTGGACGGCAAGTGGGTGCAGCAGCAAGCGGATTTTAGAAGCCAAATAAATACAAATATAGATAACAGATTTATTATACTTGAAGCATAAAGATCATAAGTGAATGCGCGGGGAATAAATCCAAGAGTTAATACACGAAACTACATTCAAATGGCCGAGGCCTGTAATATTTATTATTGCTGCTTTCTGCTGTAGTTTATGAAAGGTTCCAAGTTCCAACTGGCTGTGCCTGCTTTTTCAATGCCAAGACTTCCAAACTTGCCATCACTTGGGGTCTCTCTCTTTTTTCTTTTTTCTTTATATATATATATATTTTTTTAAATTTTAATTTTTTAAAGAGACGAGATTACATGTCCAAGAGTGATCCCTTCTCAGTTTTATTCAATAACCTTCACCTATGGCGGATGAATACCATATAAAAAAAAATCAAAGAACACCTAACAATAAAAACAAAAGAGCCAAAAATACTCGGGTGCCAAAAAACTCCAACCAAACCCAACACCCAACAAAAGTCTCCAAAACCATTAACGTCTAATATAAGGAATGCCAAGTTTGTCAAGACGAATAAATTCCCGAAAAAGTGTCATTCAATTACCATCACTTGGTTCAGATAAAGGTTGCTATCCTCCTCCTATGATCAGCAACATTGATAAGGCAGATTGGGTTCCTTTTCAAATTTCAACCCATGAGAGCTGGTGAGTTTAGTTTTCAATTTTTTTGTGAATCTTATCCTCTATTTCTTGGCATCGTCTCAGTTATTTCTATGGACCTAATTGGATCTGATCTGCACAAGTTAGCATGTATGAAAAGCATTCAATTCATAAGTCCAATGATGTGTTATTAAATGATATAAGGTTCCATTAAATTGATATAATATTAGATACAATGTGAGTTAAAAGTTGATAAATGGTGTCAAAATTAAAATTGCTACATAAATATCTATCTATCCTAAATTCAATCTATTCGTCACTGTGTTTTATCTTATGATTGTATAAGGTATAGAGTCGAAATTTAAATTTAGAATACTCTGCTCTTATAGTATGTTAAATTTTTTCTTGTTTTAAAGAATTAAGTTAATCGGAATTTTCTAAAATTATATTCTAACCATTGTTACTTTTATTTATTGTATTATATAAGAATAATGTTAAATACAATCGTGAGTTGTGAAAACGTCACACTCTTTTTAAAAAATAGTGAGATCTACTATCAAAAAATTAATTTCTTAATCTCATATTTACTTATTTTTTTCAAAAAAAGTCTGCAAAGCTTACGTATTCTATGACTATAAATATCATTTTTCATTGTATAAACCATTCCCTACAACTTCTCATCTCATAATATTCTATCGATCTTGAATCGAAACTATGCCAAATCTTCCCCTTAAGCAGTGTCTGCTTGAGCATTTTACCATATGAGTTAACAGAGAAATGGTTAAACTGCTATGGACTAGGAAACGCATGCAGTGCTACAAGGCACAGGTACGGTAATCACATTATTGCAAAGTCGAAATGATTTTGTTGGTTTTGACATTGAGATGAGATGAAATGAGATGATTTTAGATAAGTTGAATAAAATATTATTAAAATATTATTTTTTAATATTATTATTATTATTTTGAGATTTGAAAAAATTGAATTGTTTATTATATTTTGTATGAGAATTTAGAAAAATTATAATGATGAGATGAGATGAATTGAGAGTATTTCTGTATCCAATCGGGGTCTGAATGGTTGAATGGATTTTCCAATCAATTTAAGCCTTCGTATAAAAGCAAAAAGAAACAGTACACTCATCATCTTTACATTATACATCACACAATTTTTTGATTTTTTTGATTTTTTTCCTTAGAAAATATGTGATGCATGGATGATGAATAAAATACTCAATTAATTTAACAGTAATAAAATAAATTAAAATTAAAAAAATAAAATAAAATACAAATAAGTGTGATGTGTGGTGTGTGAAATGATGAGTAGCAAAGATTAAGAAAAAAACAAATCTATGAATTACGATTAGAAAAAAAAAATTGCTACATGTACTTACATTTTTACTTACAAGATTCATTCTATTAGTTTTCTTTTGAAATTTAAATTTCAAATTTCAAATTTCTTGACTTCCAACATATCAATTATTGATACGTGGATAAATAAGTTTTTTCGTAAGTTTTTTTTTTTTTTAAGTACATTTATTAGATATCCACTAGTGGAGGAATGTTTTCATTAGAAAACGTTATTTATACTTACAATTTTACTTACATAATCATATGTGTTTATTTGTCAATTTTTGAAAATGGTGCAAATTTTAAAATTTGAAATTTAAATTAAAAAAGAAAATACTGATAAAATAAGACTGTGATTTAATATATATAATATTATGCATAAAATACCTACTTGTTGTGCAACTCATTTTCATTTATACAGTCGTGTGAATCAATGGAGTGGGCCTCTTTGGATTCTCCAAGTATGATAGAGGCAAGCCTCTATGAGTACTAGTACTGGAGTAACTAAATATTAGTTTAAGTTTAAATTTTGGTAAAATGTTTTCAAAATCAAATTTATTGGACTAGTCAAATCATTTCAGCTCAAGTTATGAGCTACAATAATTAATGAAAAACCAAAGTCATATTTGGTGAATTACTATTCACCAACTATTCATCAACTAAAATAATATTTTATTAAAAAGTTTTCCTTTTCTCATCATTTCTTTTATCTTTTTCTTTATTTTTTCTACTTTTTTCTTCATTTCTTTTTTGTGTTAAATAATTTATTTGGACAATAAAAATTAAATTATTAATTAATATAATGAGTGTATTTATAAAATATAAAAAAAAATTATTAAAATATATAATATTATATTATTATTTTGACTTAGAATGACTAGTCCAATAACAAACCATTTTTTAGAAAAATTATCATAAATTTAAAAAAAAAAAAAAAAAATTGAAATAGCTATCGATCCTACCCTAAAAAATTCTTAAAAAGTCTAGAATCTTTCTTCAAAATTAAAACCTTGATCCCAACAAAATTTAAAAGCCATAAATTATGGTTCTAGATCTAGAACTCATAATTCCTCCTTTTCTCATAAATTATTGTAAGGGAATCCTGGGTCCAATGTATTGGTCGTTTTTGTAAGTTAATCATACATTAATGTTCGGACCAGATTACAGAATCGGAGAAGATTGCAGTAATTAATCGGATATGGCTTCTATTTTCGGAGAAGATTGCAGTAAATAAAAGGAAAACAAAGTTCAGATTATTCTCTTAGGACTCGGTATTGTCGGAGTCGAATAAGGATCCGTTTTTCTCTCTTTTACTGACAGACAATCGCCGGCCCGAATATCTGGAATCTTATAGAAGATCAATCGAAACCATAAGAAACGCTAAAAAACAGCATTTTTTATTTTTTTTAATCCCTTCCTTCCTGTTCATTAATCGTTGTCTTGACAATCTTAAGCAGCTTAGGAAACAAAGGCAAGGAAAAGAACCTGAAAGTGTTGAAAACAAATGGAGGCAAAGAAAGGCTACAGTGCACACGTTGTGGTTCTTCCGTTTCCTGGACAAGGCCATATAAATCCAATGCTCCAATTTTCTAAACGTTTGGCCTCGAAAGGGATCAAAATCACGGTATCCACGACACTTTCTACCGTCAAGTCCATGCAATCTCGAGCTGGGTCAATTACACTAGAATCAATATATGATGACAACACTGAAGGAGGGATGGCAGGACCAGAAGCGTTGATGGGGTTCCTCGAGAAGTTTGAAGTTGTTGGCGCGCGTTGCTTAGGAGAACTCTTCAAGAAGCTAGAGAATTCTGAGTACCGTGTGAAGGGACTAGTTTATGATGCTAACTTACCGTGGGCTCTGAACATAGCTAAGCAACTGGGTGTTGCTAGTGCCGCATTTTTCACTCAATCATGTGCTGCAATTGCCTGCTACTACCCCATGTACGTGGAGATGTGTGGCAAACCACAATCGGTGCCTGCCTTTTCAGTGCCTGGATTGCGACAGCCTGCACTTCCAAACTCTGCAATCTTTGGTTCAGAGACAGAACGCTTTCCCCCCTTAATCAAACACATATTAAACCAATTCAGCAACATTGAGAAGGCCGATTGGATCCTGTTTAACTCATTCTGTAAGTTGGAAGAGGAGGTGAGCTTAGGTTTTTTTTTTTTTTTTTTCAGGGCATTATATCTCTTCTTCTTTTCTATTATCAATTTCTTTTTCCTTTGGTTGTTCAATCTTTATGATATTGCTATCACTTTTGTGGATTGGCACGACACAAGTTCAACAAAGACCCAAGCATAGTAAGTAAACTTAACTAGAGATTCATATGTGGAAGTGGAAATAATGACACCAAGCATTAATCCGTGTTGCTGGCCAACCCTATCATGTGTTTGTTTGCATTTAAAAAATGTGTGCGCATGTTCACATGAGTGCTATATGTTTTATGGGTATGATAGAGGTGTTATAATGGATATAATGTATAGTACTGGTACATGGGGATATCGACAAAATAGAGAAAATTTCTCTGATTTAATTGCAAGCTCAAGTTTGAAAAGTTATCAAAAATTTGATTCTGCCCAAAATTTAAACTGTTTGCATTGCTAAGTTTTACATGCTTGCTCAGGTCATTTTCAATAGAGTAATGCTAGGGATATTCCAAATGCACAAATCTTATGCAAGTTTTTTGTTTGTAAAAAAGTGGGTTCCACCTGAAGAAATTTATAGGTCTAATTCATTTCATAAAACCGTTTCTATAAGAGAGGATTGCTCGTTGCTTATAAATATGCCCAAGACTTTGTTCATAGGTAATGTGTGATTATTCCTTAACACCATCTCTCAAGTGTAGACTAGTATTTTTTTTTTTGTTCTTGTCACGGGGTAAGTAGTGTGGGCCCCATTCTCCTGTGGCATGTTCTGATACTATGAAGAAATTCATATGCCTAACTCATATCATAAAACCAGTTCTACAAGAGATGATTGATCATTCCTTATAAACATGCCCAAAACCTTATTTACAGATAATGTAAGATTATTTTTCAACAATAAAAAAGAGAGTTTTCACATTTTTTTATAAAATATACCTATGCAAAATTTGCATATTTGGAATTTCATGCATATAATATCATTATTCTTGTCAACCATTTAATCATACAAAGGGTGACAAAGGTAAATATGGCTAAGATGTAGGTTCTAAAGTGGATGACCAATCTCTACTCTAAAGTTAGAACTATTGGACCAACAGTGCCATCTGTTTACCTCGACAAGAGGCTGGAAGATGACAAAGATTACGGTTTCAATCTCTATAAGCCAATCAGCGAGACATGCATGCAATGGCTAAACTCAAAGGAACCTGGTTCAGTGGTGTATGTTTCATTTGGCAGTGCTGCGGCTTTGAGTGCTCCACAAATGACAGAAATGGCACACGCCCTGAGGCAAACCAGCAGCAACTTCTTGTGGGTGGTGAAGGCAACCGAAGAGAGCAATCTCCCCAACAAATTTGTGGAGGAGACGTCAGGGAAAGGATTGGTGGTGGCATGGTGCCCGCAGCTGGAGGTGCTGGCCCATCAAGCCATCGGATGCTTCGTAACACATTGCGGATGGAACTCGACGGTGGAAGGAGTAAGCTTGGGAGTGCCGATGGTGGGAATGCCACAGTTTCTAGACCAAATGACGAATGCGTATTTATTGGAGAAAGTTTGGGAAGTGGGAGTTCAGCCAAAAGTAGACGAAAAAGGTCTTGCTAGTGGGGAAGAAATCGAGAGATGTATCAGCGAAGTCATGCAGGCCGGCGAAAGAGGGCGGGAGTTTAAGAAGAAAGCCATGCAGTGGAAACAGTTTGCAAAGGAGGCAGTGAATGAGGGTGGAAGTTCAGACGAGTGTATAGATGAGATTATTGCTCAACTAGTCTGCACCTAAAATTCTGCCTATTTTTGGGAATGGGCTTCCAACCGTAAGAACTAAGAAGAAGCCTCATTAACATCGGTTTATTAATAATTCTTTATTAATTAAGGGGAAATAATGGATATTTGAAATGTTTCTGCTCATGGAACTGTGCCCTTCTTCTTGCATTTTATGATTCAACGAAACATTTTCATTTTGTGAGTTTCGAATCCATGCATATATACGATCGATCAAGAAAACTGTGGGGTACGGACAATGTCACTTTTTTTTACAATTTTTTTTTTACAATTCTTTTGCAACTCTATTAAAATAAAAGAAAGTTATATATATACAAAATCAAAAATTTAAATCAGATGAAGAATTTAAGAATTCAAAAACGAAATTAATAATTTTGATGAAGTATGTTATAAAATGAGTTATTATATAATTATATCCATATTATTATTTGTAAATATGATTGTATATAACATTCGAGTAATATTAGATACAGTTATAAGTTGTGTAAGGATCGCACACTCTTTTTAAATAAGAGTAAGGTCTACTAGTAAAAAATTAATTTTTTCAGATGGGTCTTATATTTACTTACTTTTATCAAAATAAGTAAGCAACATTTGTGCAATCTAGCTATGACTGTAAATATTATTTATCATATATAGAACATTAAAAATTTAGTAAAAATCATAAGCCAAAATGATCATTTTGAAAGTAAATGACTAAGTTTTACATAACTGACATTCATCATCAAATATTATAGAGTAATGCTGCATGTAGTTATAAGTTTACATACAAGACTCAATTTATTAGTTTTTTGTTTTCTAAATTCAAATTTCATAACTTTTAGCATATCAATAACTGGCACATGGAGAAGTAAGTTTTTTGTAAATCTTTTTTAAATACAAATAGCATTTTTCAATATTAACTCATTTCATCTCTCATTTTAAGTCTTAAATCTAAACTAGATATTAACTCGCTTCATCTCTCATTTGATCCTTCTTTTCTTTAGGATATTATCTTATTGCATTTATTTATATATTATTTGCACAAGACTTTGGTACTTACCAGAAAAATATTTTAATCGTAAAGAAATTTCATAAAAATAAATTTATAAATTGACGTGGCTTAATATAGTAAGTTAGATTGTAAATTTACTTTTATTGTAAAATAGATATAACATATCATATGAAGTCATATCAGTTTATGAGTTTATTTTTATGAATTTTTTTTTTTTGTGGTTATAACACTTATTTTCGTCCCATAGGTAAAATTGATATCATCAACAATTTTAGTATACTATACTTTTAAGTATTAGAATATCATGTCATGACAATTGATCATCACAAGTTTTGGGCCAACAAGAACAAAATGAAATTAAGGCTAGAATGTTACGAGAAATTATATTTGTTGTTATAAAGTACAAACAAAATTCTAGCAGCAAACTCAATATCCAAATTTTTACGTTTTACAAATTGATGCATAGATTTTTTATTTTTAGTTTTTACAAAATCAATATATAAACTTTAAAAAATTTGTAATTAGTTGAAAACTTTATCAATTTTTTTTAATAAGAGATTGATGTAAATACTTAATTTTGATTTTTTTTAGAATTTAAATATTAATTTTATAAAAGTTAAAAATCTTGAGTTTAATTTGCATGTGTGTGTATATATATATATATATATATATATATATAACCGGGCACAATTAAACTTTTTTATTTTTTATTTTTTATTTACCTCTGGCATGAATTTGAATTTTAAATCTGTAGTCGTTGCCTCAACGGGAACAAAGAGCGCCCCTCGCCTACTCCCCAAGTCTTGTGCATATTTCTCATTTTGGATTCATACCTTCTTGCACACGACAAGCCATTTGAAAGAGACACAGGAGAGAAAATGGAGGGAGCAGGAGGGGTTAGGACTGTAGTGTCTGCCATGGATGCATACCAGAAGCTAGAGAAGGTAGGAGAAGGGACGTACGGGAAGGTGTACAGGGCGAAAGAGAAGGCGACCGGGAATATCGTGGCCCTGAAGAAGACTCGCCTCCACGAGGACGAGGAAGGCGTCCCTCCCACTACTCTCCGCGAGGTTTCCATCCTCCGCATGCTCTCCCGCGATCCCCATGTCGTCAGGTATACTCTGTTTGTTTCTCCATTTTTTGACAATCCCGCTTCTCGGTTCCCTTTCAACCAGTTCTTAATATATGTTTAATGTTAACTTTTAAGTCCTGAGTTTTATTTCTGTGGTTCGTAAAATTGTTTATTGTGATGGTTCTAGCTGGTATCTAGCTTTTCATTTCCATGGAGATTTGATTATTTTTAGGGGGTTTATTTCGTGAGTTAATTCTTTGGCTTGCAACTTCTTTGTTGCTGTGATTTGATCCTCTCTTCTTTGGGTTGTGTTTGCATGATAGTTGTACCTGTTTCTTGTTGGTTTTCTAAAGTCGATCTTCTTTCTTGAGCATGTTCCTTGTAGCTTTTTACCCTTTTGTGCAAATCTTTATAGATTTTTCCACTTCCAATCTTATATATCTTGAGCTTATTGTCTGCTTATTGATTTGTAATGGGTGTACAGGATCGGGTTCTTTCCAAATTACATTTTTTTCAATTTAATCTCTCTTTCATTTCTTTCTATTGCTTAAGAGGTCTTAGTTTTTTAATTAAACATCGCGCCCAACAGGTTGATTGATGTCAAACAAGGTCAGAACAAAGAAGGGAAGACAATACTCTACCTGGTCTTCGAGTACATGGAAACTGATCTAAAAAAATTCATTCGGAGCTTCCGTCAGACCGGAGAGAACATTCCTGCCAAAACCGTCAAGGTAAATGAATGATTCCAAATCACTGTTTTATGGTTGTTTTCCCTCCATCATAATTACAAATGTGTTTGGGGGATATTTATGCAGAGTTTGATGTTCCAACTTTGCAAGGGTGTTGCTTTTTGCCACGGTCATGGAATCCTACACAGGTAATTTTCCAGCTTTATTTTTCCTTCAAAACGAAACGTTCTAAATGAGCAAACTAGAATTATCGACTCTTTCTCTTTACTGTTTTTATGTTAAGGGATCTGAAACCTCATAATCTCTTGATGGACCCAAAGACAATGATGCTTAAAATAGCAGACCTTGGACTGGCTCGAGCGTACACTGTGCCAATCAAGAAGTACACTCATGAGGTAAAATCAAGTTTTTTCATGCATGTCTTTATGTTTATCTCAAGTTCTCTTAACTGAATCATAAGAAAAAACTGTCCCTAATTGCTGTTCCAGATATTGACTCTTTGGTATAGAGCCCCAGAAGTCCTTCTGGGGTCTACCCATTACTCAACCGCAGTAGATGTGTGGTCTGTTGGCTGTATATTTGGTAAAAGATCCTTATTTTAGTGAAACTGGTTTGATTCTCAGTTAAATTTGTTCGTTACCATATCAGACATTTATTTTCGTTTATTTATTTCATCTGAGTTGTAGCTGAGCTCGTCACAACGCAAGCACTGTTTCAAGGAGATTCTGAACTGCAGCAACTCCTTCACATATTCAAGTTTAGTGATGCAGCATCCACTCTCAATGTGTCACCCGGGCTTCTGTATTGGTGTGCCACCGTAATTTGTTTTTTCTGGGTTTTTGATGCAGGTTATTAGGTACCCCAAATGATGAAATGTGGCCTGGGGTAAGCAACCTAACACATTGGCATGAGTACCCCCAATGGAGACCCAAACATCTTTCAACAGCTGTTCCTAACTTGGATAAGGATGGACTGGATCTGTTATTTGTAAGTTGGACCTACTCACCACTTCAATTGGCCATATGCAATGGTTGCTTGCTCTAGACAAAAAGATGTAATAATTGACACGCTTAAGACGTTGTGTTTTGTAGCAAATGTTGCAGTATGAACCCTCCAGACGGATCTCAGCAAAGAAAGCTATGGAACATCCTTACTTCAATGATCTGGATAAGGACTCACTTTGAACAGAAAGCTACCTGGATGGGAAATCTGTCTGCTGGATATTAACAGAAATTCTGTCGAAAACCAAATTTGTTTTATGACAGAATTTGTTCTAGATGTTATTGCACAGAATCCTTAAAAGATTTTAATGAAAATATGGTTTTCTTACTGTTTCTTACGGCTGTGTTGAACCAAATTTAATTTCACTAGTCTGAATTCCACAACTGATCAAGATGTCTATGAATCTAATTTCACTAGTCTGATATTTAATTTAATTTAATCTGGTCCGACCTTCTTATTCCAAATACTACCACAACAACAACAACAAAAAGTGCATAACTTTCCAAAATCTGTTGCAAGTCTCACGTTCCATTAGACCGGAGAGGCAGAGACGATTGACTGCAATAATAGATAAGATTGTGGATATATTTAATAAAAGCTGAGACTTCAAGCCACTAGCCACATGAAGACGGTTGACCATAGAGTAAGTGAAATCGAAGCCAAGGCATAAGTCCACAACATGATCACAGAACATTCACTCTCTCCTGCTCCAAACAGTTGAGTGATGACTCCTGCCATTTGATATTAGAATTAAAAGGTTTAACAAGGTCCAGATGCAAGTCAATTGAAAAAGAATTGAACAAATTCCAACTAAGTTTTTTGGTTTACGAATTATCAAAACATTCAATATATTTTAAAGAACCATGGCAAAAATTTTCAAGCCACTTTATATCTGAATGAACAGATTTACCTATGTTCATAGCAGGAGGAAGTGCATACTGGAGCAAAAGAACGAACCGGTACAATGGATCTGAGTGCACCAAACCAATTTGATGGGCACCTTTAATAATGAAAATCCCTGTCAAAGGCAGAGCAATATAACGAACGACTACAATGCCAATGATAAGGGATTTTCGAATTCCTTGGCCTTGCAAACCTGAAAGACAAATATCAGTTGCAACTTCCCTGTTGCAAATGTGGCAAAAGTCCAACTGATGTCAAAAAATGCACCTCATATCAGTTGTTACCTTTGAGAAGGTTTCCACCAATAATCAGAGTGGTAGCTGGAATGGCTCCATCGCTGTAGTTGTGAAGAGAGTATTGGGAAACTTAGCAGCAAGGAGAAGTTGAACAACAAAAAGATTCTCATTTTGTGAAATGTAATGATGTAAATAACATGGGCAAAAAATAAAATCCAATTTCTTGTTTGGCACTTCGTCTCTGGAGTAAAATTCTTATTTCAGCAATTCAAAATAGGAGAAGCGTTTTTACCATTGAATCGATATCAAAATTATGCCTTTCTGGATACCTTTCTATATATGCCTTTGCATAATATGATGCAATAGTTTGTATAGGTCATGGACTAAGTACATTGTGCAGCAAGAGCGATTCATAATGCTCATTCACCCACTTTCACAATAAGCTCTAACAATATTTGAGGATTGAAAGTGCACATTCAGATATAAAATGTGCTGAATTCTATAAACTCATTCAATTAACCATCAAATTTCTATTACCTACATCCTGAAAAAAGATAAATGACTGATATATCCAGAGTTTAATAGATTTAGGGCATGAGTTTTATACCCCAACAAGAGCATGGAGTCTTGGATAACACGAAGAGGAGCACCTTCACCAATCATTAACTTTCGGATCTCAGGGACGAGTCCAATTGCAAACCCAACAATCTGTACAAGAAAAGAGCATGAGGTCAATGCGTCCATAACTAAGCAAAAGTTTGGATTAAGTCTACTAGCCTCCCCACTAGCAAAGAAAAGCAGCACAATCCAAGTTAGAAAGAAGTCATGGCTGGCTTGGACATACTTGTGTAGAAACACCCATTACTCCCCATAAAAGGCCTAATAGGAGGAGTGAGGTAATTCCTTATAAAGCCCAGGATGATTTTTTTCCTAAGCCATGTGGGACTTCCCAATACGCCCCCTCACGTGTGGGCCGGTATTTCCGGTACCATCATCGTGGGTAGGTCGCAGGAGTCCATCATTAGTCATAGGTTAGCCTGCTCTGATACCATGTAAAAACACCCATTACTCCCCATAAAAGGCCTAATAGTAGGAGTGAGGTAATTCCTTATAAAGCCCAGGATGAGTTTGTTCCTAAGCCATGTGGGACTTCCCAATAACTTGGGAGTCTAACATTCTGATGGGGACATAAGGTGTACTCCAGATTGAAGGCACAGTGGCACCAGACATGAGACACATGCTTTCACATATTAGGTTAGAATCTGATCACCTAGTGCTATTTAAGCTCCAATGAAGTTTATACATTCACCTAGGGCCAGGACGGAGCACATGGCATGTTATAGATGTGAAAATTTATTCTATTTAGAACTTGGAAACATAATATATCTCATTCCAATAGTTGTATAACTCATTCTTCTGTAAAATGCAAAGTACATCCACCAAGGAGAATGAAATTAGTTTTGTTTAGGAAAGTTAATTTAGGACCAGATCTACCCAAGGAAACAGTGCTAAAAGTACATGAAAAGGGATTAGATGAAAACAAGCTGCTCAATGATCATACCGCTGCAATAGTTGAAGGGGCAAGTATTGCATTCAGATTAGTTTTTCTGTACAGCATTGAGATTTTTTGCTTTACTTTATCTGTAACCGAAACCTGAAATTGAGTTCAATAAATAATGAAATCACAGAATACTCTCTCTGAATGTGAATGCTATAATAAACCATATACCAGTGCAAAGAATATACTAGATCTACCATAATGAATCATATAGAAAAAAGTGAAATTTTAACTATTTGGGAATGGAAAATTATAAAAGAAAGTCATGCTAAGACATTACTTTTCTGCAAAAACAGGTTTGTTCTTCATAGTCTCTACGATAGGGGGCTTACGAGGTGGATCGGATAAACTAGTTTGGTTAAGAACTCCAGAAGGCTCTTTCACTTCCAAGAGTGCTTGGAATTTTGTCCGGGTTGCAGCTCCAAAAACTCAGTGGTCGGAATGGATATGAAATGAAGCTCTGCCAAAGAAATTTTCTGTATTGATGTGGAAAGCACTAACTAACAGTTTAAGTGTGGATGACAGGATTAGGAGAGTTGGAATGCCTCTGGTTTCTAAGTGCGAATGTTGTCCAGAGGGTGCTTTCAAGGACTTAAATCATGTTCTCTATGGAGGAAAAATGGCTTCAACTATATGGAAATTCAGTTCTCACTTTTTGGGCATCCCATATATTACACATCGGTCCTGGAGAGAAGCAATTGTGGCTTGGTTTCAGCGTGCATCCAGTTATTCGCAGGTGGCAATTTTGATTGGGGTTTTTCCAGTAATAATCTCTTGGAACTTATGGTGTTGGCGTTGCTCGGCGAGAATGGAAGGATGTAAAGCTTCCATAAACTCTTTGTGGCACTCAATCAAATACTGGGTCAATTGGGTGGGAATTAAGTTGAAAGCTTGTTCTTGGTTGGGGAGAAGAGATGCAGAGGTGCTTGCTCTGCTGCACTTGCCGATTAGATCAAGCAGGAAAGAAAAAATTATTCCTGTCTCCTGGCATAAACCACATCCTGGGTGGTTTAAACTTAACGTTGATGGTAGTTGTCTGCAAAATCCAGGGGACATAGGTGTTGGTGGGATCCTGCATGATTCATGTGGAAATTTGAGGTTTGCTTTTGCTGCAAGTAAGGGTTGGGGCACAAATAATCAGGCGGAGATGCTGGCTTTGTTGATGGGAATTCAGAAGTGTCATAGTATGGGTTTTGAAAATATTATTCTTGAGATGGACTCATTGTTGGTAGTTAACTGGATTAAAAAAGGGAAATGCAGCATATGGTATTTGAAGGACTTCTGAGAGGAAGTCAGAAGTTTTTTATCTAGGTTGAATTTTCGAATTCAACATGTCTTTCGGGAGGAGAATATGGCAGCGGATTTCCTTGCTCGGATGGGAAGTAGTGGCTGCAATATGGACTGGTATACAACAGAGGAATTACTATACAGGCTGGAGGGTATTATTCGAACTGAGCAGAGTGGTTTGGCACAGTTACGGAAGGTTCGATGCTTCTCGGATTGAAGGGGCATGGTAGAATTTTTACACGGGTTTGCTTGATCATGCACAGATTTTTTTTTTTGGGACTATATATGATGTTGGCTGGTTTAAAATTTTTGATTGGTCATTTGATTGTATGCATGGTATTCCTCCGCCAAAATGAGGGTTTTTCAATAAAGAACCGGAGGTTCTGTCCTCCTTATTTAAAAAAAAAAAAAAAGGGTTTGTTCTTCATGTGCAGCCAACGGGGCTCCAAGACTGAGTTGGGTTGTCTAATATCCCAATTGACACCATCAACTCAATACCAGAATAGCTCAAAAAGAAAAAGAAGAAAAAGAGAAAGACATAATTTTCACATAATGTTCCAGTAAGAAGTAAAGCTCTCCAGTTGCTGCATGTCAGATAGAAGAAGAAATCGTCCCGTAAGGGACCTTTAATGTGATACCAAGTCAATCTCATTAACTGTATTTGCAATTATTTTGACGAGAAAAAAAATTACTCCAAATGAATTTTAAGTTTCAAAATTGTAGCTAAATACTGAAAGCCCCTTTGAGGCCTTTCCTAAGTTTGCAACAAGAATTCCTCAATTTGTTAGACAAGTGGGACAGTTTATAGCCAGGGTTGCAACTAGGCTGAAATAACGCCAAAGAATATTTAATGTAAGAAGTAATACACAGATAAAAATCTAACCATATTGATGCTGGAGACAACCTCAGGTTTTGCTACAGATCTACTGCAGGGAACTGCACATTGATGATCCTCATTGTCCTCAGCTATCATATCCTTGGAGGAAGAAGGTAGCGGCTCTATGCAACTCTCTAGGTCTGATGTGGAGGATTCTTTGGAAGGCATACTGATAGAGATTTCACTTACTTCTGATCCTTTGGTGCTTCTCCTTGAAAATATCCGTATGATATTATACACGTAAGACCACACATAAATGCTTCCTATCTGAAGTGTCACAGCAAACAATTATGAGAGTAGAAATCTACTTGGAAATTGGCCATTCATAGTTAAACAGGGTAAGATGTACTGAAACAAATGCTCACATTACATGTATTAGGACAACTAAATTCTAAACTGAAGGCGAAAAATGTATACCATATGATTATTTAAATCTCAATTGGATAAACTCTCTCTTTTATGAGATACCAACCATAATAAAAAAACATTCTCAATTTATTGGGCTAGAGTCTTTCTGAGACAAATGTTGATACTAAAATTTGATGGTGGTTATTATATAGTAAAAGTCGTTATAAACACCTTAAAATTCACAAGAAGCAACTAGCAAGATCATCTGATATCCTTCACCCTTGGAATCCAAGCAAAATATTATAAATAACTTCAGAGTTCAGTCCTGAATAAGAAATGAAAAAAAAGGAAAGGGAAATACCGCCATTGAAAGTGTAGCATAACCCATTCCATATGTTTGACAGACATCAGGTGCTCCAAATGGCGCTCCTTTTTCTTTACAAACAGACGGGATTATAATCAACAGAATAATCCCTAAATTTCCTGTTCACATAAGGGGAAAGAGTGTGTCTCAATGATTTATAACATAGTACATATAGAATGATAGCACTTCATTGGATTACATTCTCGGATAAAATTAGAGTGTACTTTGAAGATGAAACGATACAGAATTTTTTTGGAAGTAATTACTTTAGCAATGTTTTGCGCCAAAGAAAATAAACAAACAAGTCATAAAAAATGTTGAGACAAATAAATCCTGTTTATTGTTTCTTGTCAAGGTAATCAGCATCTACAACCGCAACAACTCTGCTATGCATGGCTAAGTTAACCCACCATTGATGACAATAAGTCAATGGTGAGTAAGGTTGATAAGCCTATCCAGCTTTCGAAAGCCAGGTCAGAGCCTCCTCCAATGACTGATTAAACTTCTAATTGCATGAGTGAGTAAGCAGGTGAAATAAAATAAAATCTTCCTTAAAAATTGCATTCTGTGTCCATCATCAATTTCTAAGATACTCTGGAACTTTTAATGAAAGGATTGCTGCACTTCTGATCATCTAGTTATTTTCAACAATAAGGAAAGGAAGTATCTATATCTATATCTTTATATAAACATATATCTTCATATAAATATATAAAATATATATACATAATTTATATATATATGTTTACCTGCAGAGCAGCAACCTAATATGAGGCCTCTCAGGTGTGGAGGAGCTCTTGTAACAAGGATAACCATCCATCCAAGAATAGAGCCAATAATAAATGTGATGAGTATATTGATTGGCATAAACCACCTACACACCCAATCAAATTCACTTCAAAATACTAGAACTGTAATACGAAAAAAAGAATTGAATTTTTTTCCAGTGAGTTTTGGCATAGGTTAACAAAAACTCTATGTGCAGTCATTTTGTGTATTCCTTGTGCACTCCACTAATGTGATTGGATGCATTATTTTTTTTAATATAAAATAAGTGTTTTGGCCAATCACATCAGTGGAGTGCGTAAAAAATACGCAAAAGTGACTGTATATAGCTGAACTCATAGGTTAAATGGATTGAGAGCTGAAATCACATCTTAACCATGCTCTTGCTTGTTATTGTTTTCGCCAGGTAGGAGGCTACAAGGGCTGGACTGAATACGTAGAATACAACCTGTTAACAAACAAAGAATACTCTACTAAGAGACTGCACAGTGCATTTAATCAATGATGCTTGTGAAACAACATAGAATTGAATCAACGAACAACTAACAATATTTAAATGCTTCCTAGCATCTTCCCCCAAAATATCGATACCATCTCGAGCAAGATAAGCCCCAAGTCCAGAAATCAAGAGCAGTTTCAAGACTGGAATTGATGCTGTGACGAAGAGCTGCAAAAGCTTCATGTTGAGATTCCTGCACAATCTTGAAAACGACCTTCACCAACCATACCAAAAGCCAATATTTTGAAAAATGCCTTGAGAGAGAGAGAGAGGAGTTCAGATTAATTGACTGCTGTCAGAAACACAACTGATTCGAACAATAAAACGGAAAAATAACCAAAATAGCTAGACCATTCATACATATACCAAAATGCCAACACCCGCAGCTCGCTCGAACAATAGGGGTACAAAGGAATCACATGGAATTACCCGATGGGTTATTTCAAAATTTTCTCGATTCTCATAAGGTTAAATCCCAGCTTCTATTGAACAAAACTGCATATCTAGTTCAAGTATCACAGGAACATTTGCTTGGAATAGCTGTGGAGGATTCATTTCTTTGTAAGATGGTTTAAAGATTAAAAAGGGAAAACGATTACAGGCATGCACAAATAGTTATATATCCAGCTTCGAAATTTTGAATTAAATATCGACTAAACAAACCAAAAGCTGCAACTCCACGTCGTTCTCAATCAAAACATTTATGGATTCCCAAACAGAATAAGTAACAAAGGTTGTATATATTGAGTATGAAACGAAACAGAAAACTTGTAAGGTGTGAGTCCAACCAGCTAACTCTTCTACACGAGAGAGAGACACCTCAAAAGAACCTCCTTTTCCCTCTTCTCTATGTCATCCATGCAACGATCCCACGTGTGAAGAACTCAAAGAAAACAATGGAATTCCAAAGGTTTTTATAGGAGAACCCAGAGAACATGGGCAAAGAAACGAAGACAAGCTTTTACTCTAATCATTATAATTTTTTAAAATTTTTATATAAAATAAAATAAAATAAATAATTTAATTTTTTTAAATTTTAAAATAAAAATAATATTAAAAAAATATTTTATAATAATATTTTATTTAACTTTCAATTTTTATTCTATCTCGTATCATATCATCTGCAAAACAAATCATTCCAAGGACGTCTCACATGGCTGAGTCTCGAAACAGTGTCATGTCTAGTTCTAGGACCGTGAATGACTTTCGAAATGTTTTGTTTTGTTGTTATCTGTCCATTACTACATAAAAGCAAGCAAATCTTTTTATAAAATATTGCACCTAATATTTTTTTAAACCAATTTTATTATTCTTAATAATATTATTAATTCTAATAAAAATCTCTCAACCTCTCAGTTTTCTGCCATTGTTACCACCAGAACTCTAATATATCTCTTTTCATCTATTCTCATATTGGCATTCAGGAACTTTGAAAGTAATTCAGCAATTCTTAAGAAGATTTAGATATATGAGATACACCAGAGCCTAATCCACATTATTATTACGAATAATGCTGCATGCAGGGTGCCATTTAGCTCTAAAAGATTGGAGAAAGATACATATTTTCACTCACAAAAGAAGTTAAAAGAGTTTCATAAGCCTTGGGATTTAGGTGGGTGAAGGAGCTAGCTCCCACTGTCTTCAATTCCAGCAGTACTCTTCCCTTCAAATATCGGTGATGAGCAATGTTCGCTGAGATACATCACAAGAGTACTGCAATATATAAGAAGAAGAAAATGGCATCCCATCCGCGCATATCTTCCAACTAATATCCGAGGATTCCGAGCATATATGTCTAAACCATCTCATGAGTATATATTCCGACCATCCGAATAAATATTTCGATCATCGGCGTATATATTCCGACCATCCGAATAAATATTTCGATCATTGAGCATATGTTCCGACCATTCTAACATCATGTATATAGATTATCCAAGCATATTAATTATCAACCATCTAAGTAAATGTTTTAACAATCCGAACAGTGTATGCCAATCATGCATCCTCGTTGAACATGTGTGCACTTCATTCGAGCATATGTACCGGCCATCAAGCGCGCCGAACATACACTGCTATCTATACCTTGCTTTAGTATAATTATTGGAGAAAAAGACAAAAAAGAAAATTCCTAAACAACAGTGTTTAAGTGCGGTACTATATTAGGACATTATCTCAGCTGTGTGAATGTTGGTGGCATGTGCATGGATTATGGATTCCTGAGGTGGATCAGCATGACTCTGTTGTGTGTTAAGGTACCACGTACACATTTTAAAACTCAATCACGACATAGAAATGATATTTACAGTATTAAAATATGTAAATGTTGCGCACTCATGTTGAAAAAAATGAATAAAAATAATTGCTACCGCTTGGGATGGAAAAAGATTATGAACTCTATCTTAGGCTGTGTTTTGAGACCATCTCAAAATACTTCACTACTATTAAAAAACAGTAAACTATTATTTACTACTAATTCATTAATATTCACAAACTATTTCACTACTATTTATTGATGATCTGAAATATTCTTAACATCCAAACATACCCTTAATATTGTCACTTCTTTGCTTCAATTGGTTGCAAGGAAAGTCTTGAAAGAAGTTACCTCTCAGTCACAATCAACTAAAGAAATGTGCGAAAGGGTGTTTCCCCAAAACCATGATTTCTTCTTAATAGGTATGTGAATTATGTAGAGGAGTTCAATTTCTCATGATGGTGAGATGCACTAATATCCTATTAAAACCACAATTGAGTTTCCTCTCATGAAGTTGTTGTATTCTCAATCGAAGAAATCTCTAGAAACCTGCTAAAGATTTTCTACATTCATGCACCACTGCATTCTCGTTGAAATGAAAATAGCACTACCTGATTGACGGTGAAATAGTACATGTTTTTTTTTTTTTTTAATGCAAGCACATATTGCTTTGATTCTGGCCATTTTGCTTCTACTATTTTTGGAATTACAATCAGACGATGGTAATATCATCAGATGTTTATTATGTTGGATCAATGAGTGCACGGTAGCTATGTAAAAGAGTAATGATATACACCACATGATTCTCATCTTATTTTAATCATATAAAATAATATGTGACACATTTATTACCATTAGATGATAAAGAAGCATGTAATAAATGATCATTTAATGGTGATAAATGTACCACATCTTACTCAGTAAAATAAAAATAAGATGATAGTATGATATATAGAATTTTCCTATATATAAAGCCAAGGCAGCTGTTTTCGGTGGACAGCTCCACTGAGGAGAGAGACACAAAGAACAGAAAGGGACTCATATGAGACGAGTTTCATAGTGGGCGGCGGCTTCACGGTGGACGGTTCACGATAGTGGGCAGGAGTTTGAGAGGATGTGCTGGCAACTGGTATTTTGGGAACAAAAAGGGCAGCTGAAGAACAAATCGGGCATCTGACGTAAATTTTTTATTTTATTTAAATGAGCCTATGTCAAGCTGCCACGTCACCACCAATTGTAAATGGGTTGCATTCCCACTGCAAGGGTATTATTTTTCGATTATTATTCCTTATCTTCTTTCTAATCATGTTGATGATTTGACTTCAATATTGAATATCAAATAGGACCATAAATTTCTAAAGTGAAACTATCTTCAAAGGAATTCACAGCACAATAAAACTGGTTATGGTAAATCCAAGCTTTTTTATGAATCTAATCGTAGTGGGTTTTCATAGATAAAGGAGTTTCTATAATTTGTTTAACCAAACAGAATTATTCATTTTAAGTTGAAGTCCACATTACTTACGTGAATCATTTAATGTAGTGGAATACACGTTGTATTTATTTATATTTCTTCTATTTATAACAAGCATTCGAGTTTAAAATATTATAGAAAACCTGAATCCCACTTTCATTATTGTACTTAAAAAGTCGTTTGCTTATTATGTCATGCAACCTCAAACTCCGAATGGTCCTCATTCATTGGTGTATTGGAGTCACAATGTCAGATGGCGGCAGACCCAAAAAATAGAATAGAAAAAAATTAGCCATTGATAAAAGCTAATAGCAATTCACGAAAGAAAGCAAAACATCCAGCTCATAGGCCACGAAATGCCGATCCAATTGGCATTCGCAAAACAGGGAGACGTATCCCACTGGCATCCGCTCGGTGTATAATATAGGCATCCCCTGCTATCTCCGCAATCTTGATTTGTTTAGCCCATCAAAACAAAACCAGTATTATTATTAAACCATTATTTTAAGTAAATAATTCAAGTCCTGATTCCAAAGGGAGCAGCAGCAGCAGCCTTCTGAGACAAGCGGATTAATATATTGGAATACCAACACCATGTGAACCATTCCTCCATCACTGTACAAATAACCCATCAAAAATCCTCTGCAGAAAGCATGCCAGATTGCCAATAATACATGCTGCCCCCCTCCTCTACTACTTCTGGACCTCCTTTCACATCTATGATAGATGATCTATCTCCCTCCCTCCTACGTTTCCAGAGCCTTTGGTTACCTGTGGCTGAACCAATTTCTGAGAGCTTAAATCAAACCTCAATGCATGTAAATTAAAATAACCATTAGAAATTTGTCCTGTCGGTAGCTTGGGGCTGAAATAGAGAAACAAAGCATTAGCAAAACTTCAATTGAAACTACCATACATAACAATCATTTCAATGAACAGAGAAACAGAAACCATTAACAATTTCATCACACCAATATCTCAATTGGAACCATTCCATCAGTCAGATAAGAATATCCATTTGCGAAAAGAGAACCAAACTAAAAACATCTTCAACAATAGGGGTACCTCGTTACATCCCCGAAGTCCACAAAAATATTGGTAACATATTCTAGGCTTGAGATGATTATTATTGTAAAGAGATTAGACAACTTTTTATAAAGTACGCATACGATATAGGCATCCATTCTAAGGTCAGCCAACCCAATTCAATCTAAAGATCACTTTTATGGAACCCAAACCTACAAGTGGATATCTTCTTACTAGTAGGCATCGTGACTAGGTTTAGTACTCCTGTTGATATATAACCATAACAAAGTTGCAAATATAGCAACAATTGGCTCCAGGAATGTTTCCCAACTGTAGACCTGAAAAAACAAGAACAACATAGTTAAATCTACAACATAATACCAGATATCCCAAAACATTTTATTTTTTAATGAGTATTGGAGATCCCAAAACTCATGCTCAAGAGAACAACACGAATGATACAAAAGCATAGTTCAAAACGCGTAACTCTATACTTAACATCGTGAACATGAGGAAAGTGTCGCACCATAACCTCCGTCTCTTTCACAGCCACGATAGCAAAGGTAAGGGGCAGAGACAATATTGGACATGCGAGCGTGGGCTTAAAACATCCCTCGTGTCATAAGAAAAGAAAAAATCAAATGGGTCGAAAACAATGTAGAAATCAGAAACAAATCTATAAATTTTATAGCACATCCAAGACACAAGATATGACAATGGTGAGGGAGGGAGGAATGGAAATTGGGAAAACTATATGCTTTTGACTCATAATCCACAAGTCTACTTGAAGCTGTGAACAAAAAAGGAGGGGAGAAAAGTAGTATAGAAGATTATATGAGCGATTTCTTTGTGTTGAGCCTGTGTCGTTACAGGTATTTCAAGTGGTTGATGACTGCATATCACCGTCACATCGCGCTTAACCGAGAAAACAAAATTTGATTAAGCAACCGAGAAAAAAAATAGAAGTTGCAACTCAACCAAGATTTAACATAAGCAGGTAAAGATATCTCTACAATGGTTGTACGAATTGCAATCATGTTCTCACCCTTAGAGAACTTGGTATCTGCCAGGTTGAGCTCCACCAGGTAGTTGTAATGCCTGATTAGTGATGTCTTCCAGAACGCGTTTTAATTCTGATTTAGCTCTCTTCACAGACTGTTCAGTAGGGCCCTCAATGAACAAGTAAAGCTTACGTTCTCCTGGTCCTGTCACCTTACCTGACGGGAAATACTGCCCCCTGGTAGTAATAGCGGCTCCAGTCCACTCTGAAATAGGGCCCAAAGTTTCCTTGTGGGTAACCTTCCATCGGGCATTCTGGGGAAAATCGTTTATCTCCAATTCTGCCTCATAGTGTTCCGGCATAGCATCAGCTTGAATTTTTGCCAAATTTTGCTGCAAGTTGAGAGCAGCAGCAATGGCTGCTGCTCGAGCTGCCCCCGCGGCATCATTGGCAACAACAGGCAGGCCAGTCCCAGTCACAACTGCTGTTGTTCCAGGAATTGTTAGACCCATTACGCCTGGCAGTGTAACAGGCAGTCCACCATTGGGAAGCAGTTGGGCAGCAGAGACAGGCGTTGGCATAGAAGGTGTACTGACTTTGGAGGCAGCAGCGATTATCTGAGCTAAGGCAGCCTGCTGCGATATGTCACCACCTGCCTTCCTTATACCTTCATCTTCATCTTCTGAGTCTGTCTTGTCCTCCTCAAAACCATATTCTTTGGCCTGTGCTTTCTTTGCTGCTCTCCTCACTTCATCTTCCTCTTCATTAAATTTAAAGCCACTTCCACCATAACCAGTCCCATGGGCTTGCTCAAGTCCCTGATTTACTTTTGCCATAAAACTATCAGAAAGAGCTTTCAGGTCATCAGGAACAGCTTGCTCAGAGAGTTCCAATGCCTTTACAAGATCCGGTGCATATCTTGCATCGTCCTCGGAGATAAATGTGATAGCACAGCCTTTCCGACCAGCTCGACCTGTACGACCAACACGGTGGACATAGTCTTCATAGTGGTTTGGAACGTCAAAGTTGATCACCAATTCAAGCTCCTTCACGTCTAACCCCCTGGCAGCAATACTTGTTGCAATCAACAAATTGCAAACGTTGCTTTTAAAGTCAGAAATGGTGGATTCTCTATCTGTCTGATCCTTAGCCCCATGCAGTGAGAGGCAAGGATAACCATGCCTGAGGAGATCCTTGAACAAAGAATCACACTTCTCCTGTGAGTGGACAAAAATCAAAATTTTTCCTTTCTCATACCATTCACCAAGTATTTCCAACAATCTAAAGAACCTCTCATTTTCCGGCCTCACCTCAACCAACTGCGATATGTCCTTGTTCACAACACTTCTACCACCAACTTGTATCTCTACGGGCTTGTTTAACACTTTCCGTGCCAATACTTCAACTTGGCGGGGGAATGTGGCAGAGAAGAGTACTGTTTGGCGATCCGGCCGAATATTTTGCACAATTCGAGTAATTTGGGGTTCAAAACCCATGTCAAACATTCGATCAGCCTCATCCATGACCAAATAAGTGACTCTACGCAGATTTGTGATTTTCCCCCCACTGGTGCAAAGTATGTCAATCATCCTACCTGGAGTACACACAACAATTTCAGTGCCCCGTTTTAAATCACTAATTTGTTGGGCAACACCAGAACCTCCATATACAGGCACACACCCGATGCCATGCACTTTTGTAAACTTCTTTATATCACTGTGGATCTGCTGTACAAGCTCCCTTGTAGGGGCCATTATTAGCCCAATAGGTCCATCTCCAGCTACCACAGGCGGCTGGTCCTTGATATGCCTCAACATTGGCAGCACAAACGCAAGGGTTTTGCCCGAGCCAGTTTTGGCAATGCCAATGCAGTCTCGACCACTCATAATTATAGGCAGAGCCTGAGCTTGAATTGGCATTGGCTTTTCATAGTTAAGCTTCTTTATTGTCTCCAAGATTTTACCTGTAAGTCCAGTTTGGTGCCATGTTTTGACCGGCTTTGGCACATCCTTACCGTGTATCTTCAATTCCAATTGTTTCCGGTAAGCAGCAACGTCTTCAGAAGTCATCTTTGAGATCTCTTTCACTTCAATGTAGAAATTTTTCCGGAATGGTTGATAATCAATCTTCGAGTGGTCAACTATTGAAAGCTTCTCCGCTTTTGTCTTCTTCACCCTTTTCATGAACTCATCATCGTCTTCATCATCCAAAGTATCCTCATCATTATCAGCGTCACCATAATCTGACTCGGAATCTTCGCCCTGCATTATTCGACCCATAGATTTATTTGAAGCCTTCAGTGGCTGTTGACCGTTACTTCCTTCATGCTTCTTATCTTTGTTATTCAAGTCAACAATCTTATTATTAGCATTTGAAGGAGCCAAACTATCTTTTAGCTTCTCAACCTCAGGCAACACCATAGAATTCATGAAGGCATCCAACGGATCGATTTCATCATCCTCGGCAGAAACATCAACCACCTCCTGTGAAGTGGATGTCACGTTTCCATTGTGAGAATCAACCAACACTGAATCACCAGCTTGTTCGGTTGTAGGCTTGGCATCTTCAACAACATCCATGTCCGTCTCCAATTTTCCCGGTGCTTCTTCATCGTCAGATTCCCCTTCAAGAGTCCAGGTCTTGCCAGACATAGGTTCATCAGCATCCGCTTCCCCACGTTTTTCTCTCTCAGCTTCTTCCTTCACTCTCCTCAACTCTTGCCACTCCTGCACTCTCCTCCTTCGCTTCTCCATTTCCTCATCCAATCTCTTCTGCTCGTTCTCTAACTCCTCTTCACGTGTCGCTTTCTTCTCTATCTTCTCCGAGTCATCATCACCGCTCTTTCTCCTTGGGATCTCTTCACTGTCATCCCTGTGTTTGCGAGGCCTGCTGCTACTCCGTTCACGATCTCTCTCCCTGTGATCACCGTCATCTCTCCTATGCCGTTTCCTATCACGCTCCCTGTGCCCATCCTCATCATTGCTGTCATCACTATCAGCTGCTCGCCGCTTCTCCCTGTCACGCATTCTCCTCTCCTTCTCTCTCTCTCTTTCACGCTCCCTCCTTTCCCTCTCCTTCTCTCTTTCCCTCTCCTTCTCTCTTTCCCTCTCCCTCTCCCTTTCCTCTCTATCGCGTTCTCTCTTCTCTCGTTCCCTCTCCTTTTCTATCTCCCTCGCCCTCTCCCTCTTCTCTTTCTCTCTCTCTTTCTCCCTCTCCCTCTCTCTTTCCCTCTTCTTCTCTCTCGTTCTTTCCTTCTCATCATCCCGACTCCGCGTTCTATGCTTCTCCCTCTCCCTCTCCCTCTCCCTATCATACTTTCCATCAGAATCACTACTCCTCTCTCTCTCCGATCGCCGACTATCACGGTTCCTCTTCTCCTTGTGCTTATCCCCGTTCCTCTCCTTATCTCTTTCTCTATCCCGGTCCCGGTGGCTCCGCTTCAAATCCTCCTTGCTCCTCTCCGAATCCTCCCTCCTAGACTTATGTTTCCCCTCATCCATTGCTTCTTCCTACTGAATTTGCAGATCAAAACTCACAAACAAACAAACTAGAAATCATATAATTAGACCGAAAACTGTATGCTAATCTTATGAAAAAGCAATTACGAGTGGCTGAGTTTATGAGAGACCTGAATCAAAGATACCAAAGTGAACATATGACAACGAAAAATCTTCAGGAGGAGAAAATCTAGAAAAACCGCGAAATCAAACTCCCAAGCCTTGAAAAATTCGAATGAGAGAGAACCGAGTAGAGCAATGAATACAGATAGGAATTTAGAAAACCCTAATCCTCCCCGTTTTGGTCGAATAAATAAGCGGGCAGCGTAACGAGGGAGAATCCCCACGGCACGATGGGACGTATCCCACTGGATTGATTGTTGGACTGAGTTAACTAACAAGTAATGGGCCGTTTACCGCAGCCCAATTCAAGTTTGGAATACTTGGACTCGTTATTTTATAACGAGGAATTAAGTATTAACGTATTATATTTATAAAAAAAAATTCAATTCATCATTATTATAAATCACACATCATTTTTTTTATCTTTTTTTTAATAGTAAATTTTACTCTTTTTCAAAATAATTATACGTCGCTTGCACACTCATGACTGTGTGTAATATTACTCTAAAACTTATGCAATGAACCTTAATAGAGTAAATCTACAAATTAATACAGTTTGATGTGATACGTTAAATTATAAAGTTATTTGCATCATAAAATAAATTTAATGAATTATATGAAGACACGTTACTTTGTGAATATATTTTTGTTTAATTCTTTTATAACTGTAGCACTTGTTTAATATGATTAAATTTGATATATCATATATATTCTATAATAAATAAAACTTTCTAATTTGATTTATCACAACAAATCACATGAATTTATAAACTTTATTTATATAAGACATATGTTGAACCCAAGGTTTCAAGTCTTATATAATTACATATCTACATATAGATTTTGATAATAACAAATGAATTTAAACGTAAAGAAATCTCAAGTTCAAGTTGTCTACACAATGAAGTCAAGCATACCAACAAATCAAGCATGAGCAAGAAAGGGAACAAGCTTACAAATAAAGCTCTTAGAGTAATTTTGTAAATCTCTTGATAAATTTTGAAATTAGATTATGGTTCAAAATTAATATTTTTTCATAAAATATCAAATTGCATTTTTCACATGTGCATGACATATTTGATGATTAAAAGTTTAAATTTTGAAACTTTGAAACTTTGAAAAATGATTGATTGTCATATTTCGTATGTGCATGTTTTGTTTGAAACTTTTCAAAAGTTAATGATGTTGTCTTTGACAATTTCAAAATGGTGAAACTTTGATTTGAATACTTTGAAAAGTGAATGATGTTGTCTTTGGCAATTGCGAAAAGTAAAACTTTGATTTGAAAATTTTGAAAAGTAAATGATGTTGTCTTTGATAATTGTGAAAAGTAAAATTTTGATTTGAAATTTTTGAAAACTAAATAATCTTGTCTTTGACAATTTCAAAAAAGTAAAATTTTGATTTGAAAATTTTGAAAAGTGAATGATATTGTCTTTGACATGTGAATCCTTTTAAATTTCAAAATGAAGTCTCATATGCCTATAAGTAGCTCATTTAAGATCTTCAAATTTAGAACATATTATTACAAGTTTTACAACATTCATTCAAAATTTTCAATCTCTCTTTTCTAAATATTGAGCCTTAACCATTGTTCATATTGAGCAAGATATAGTTTTGCAATGTATTATTCTTATTTCACTCATTGAGAAGTGTTTTCTGATAACATACCAACTATTAGCTCTTGTATCAGTAAAATGGTGTATATAACGCTTGTGTGTGTATAAAGTGTTCTACATAGGAAACAGACATTAAATCACCACGTGTAAGGTGATTGCAAGTGTAGATGGTGTTCTATAGGGATTCTTTATAGCGGTACTGCTCAAAGATGTAATAGATTTCTATCTCCACCTGAAAGAGATTGAATAATGAATTTGGGAATCCTCAAGAGGTAGCTTGAGGCGAGGACGTAGGCAATGGGGCTGAAGCTCGTTAAAATACTAAGTTTGCTTCCTCTTATCCTTACTCTTTATTTTTACTGTGCATCATATTTTATATTGTATATTTGGTTTATAATTGTGAATTTTTTCAAATATAACTCAATTCACCACTTCTTGTGTGAGTCATATGAGTAACAATTTGTATCAGAACGAGGACTCCTTATATAAGGTTAATTATCTTTTGAATTAAGATCTTATAGCTAACATTGTAGTTACATTTGGTGAAAGTCAATCTAGGAGTCGGCCTCCACTATTTTACAGAGACAATTACACATTCATGAAAGCTAGAATGAGAATTTTCCTACAATCACAAGGTCGAGAAATTTAGAGATGCGTTATAAATGGACCTTATATTCCAATGAAAGTTGTTGATGGAGTAAAGGTCAAAAAGAAAGAAAAAGAATTTGATCGTGAAGACGATATAATTAAAACATTGAATTCAGCGCTTATGAATCTTCTATATAATGTTCTCAATAGAAATGAGTTTAATAGAATAATGACTTACAAGAAAGAAACGAAAATTTAGGATAATTTGGAAGTTACTTTTGAAGGAACTTCACAAATCAATGAATCGAAAATTTATTTTCTTACTCATGAATATGAAATATTTAAAATGAATGATGATGAATCTATTTTTGGCATGTTCATTCATTTTACTAGCATCATAAATAGCTGGACAACTCTCGACAATATCTATTCGATCATGGAGATGGTAAGAAAGATTCTCAATTCTCTTGCAAAACGTTGTGAATCAAAAGTGACTGCGATTCTTGAAGTTAGAGACCTCAAAAAATTTGAAGTAAATGAATTCATCGGGTCACTTACCATGAGTACACATTGAAAAGAAGAGAAGAAGAATGAAAGCCAAAGAAAAGTTTGGTACTTAAAGTTGTTCCTCATGAAAGCGAAAGTGATGAAGATGAGGAAACTGACGACAAAGATAAATAACTTACGATGATAACAAGGAGAAATAAGAGATTCTTAATGAGACATAAAGCTCCTTCAAGAAAATCCTCCAAAACGTTTTCCAAGAAAGATATAGGTAAATATGATTATTTAACTTATTACAAATGCAATAAGTCAAGACATATCAAGGCGGATTGTCCTCTACTAAAGAAAGATCGAGGCAAGGGCAAAAAAGTAATAAATGGTACATGGGATGATGATTCAAGCAGCTAAGATAACGAAGCAAGCAATGGAGAAACTGTAAATCTTTGTCTTGTGGCTAAAGACGACATTGAGGTAACAAATATTGATAATATTAAAAATCTTTCATATGAGAAATTGCAAGAAGTCTTAGAAGAGGCATATGAGGAACTTAAGAAATTAGGTATCAAATATACTACTTTAAAAAGAAAAATTCTACTTTAACAAACGAAATTGATATTTTAAGAAAAGAAAATATCATTTAAAAAAATGAAAATCATAAGTTGAAAAAGAAATTGTCTGATTTAGAAAAGATTGTAGAAAAATTTACAAACGGGAAAAAAAATTTTGAAAAATTTCTTGGTAGTCAAATATGTGTTTTTGACAAGGCATGCTTAAAATACATGCCAAAACAAAAATAAAAATCTTATAAAAACTTCTTTGATAATCCTTCTAAATCAAAATCTAGTATTCAAAATTCTTTTGATAAAAGAAATTTTTTCAAAAAAAGATACTATTATAATCATTCAAGTTTTTTGTAATAGAAATGGTCATAATTATTATGCTTGTCCCGTTAGAAGAAAACAAATAATGACTATTAGGGCCATATGAATACCTAAAAATATGGTTTCTTCTAATACTAATAAATGAAGGATCCAAAGAACTTTCGTACTAAGAAATATCATTTTAATTATTTTTGTAAGTATGCATGAAATCCTCCATAAGTAAAAGTAAATGGTTTTTAGATAATTAGATGCTCAAGACATGTGACATTTGGAGACATCAGGAAAGATCATCAAAACTTAATGTAAGATGCAACCAAATAGTAAAAACTTGTGAAAGATCATCAAGTGGAACAAATTCTAGGAGAACCTTCACAAGGTGTAAGTACTCAATCATCTCTTAGAAATATTTATAATCATACTGCTTTTCTATCTCAGGTTGAACCCAAAAATATTGATAAAGCACTTCTTGATGAATCTTGGATTCTAGCTATGCAAGAAGAGCTAAATCAATTAGAAAAAAAAAATGATGTTTGGATACTTGTTCCTAGACCCAAAAATCGATATAACCATTTGCATTAAATACGAAAAGAATGATATTCTTTTAATTCATATTTATATGGATGATATAATATTTGGTCATACTAATAAAAATGTGCCAAGCTTTTGCAAAGAGTATCATGTAGGACGAATTTGAAATGAGCATGATGGGAGAACTTAATTTCTTACTCGGATTGCAAATCAAATATGAAGAAAATTGAAACACCAATGAGCCCATCCACTAAAGCTGACAATGATGAAAGCAGTAAGCCAGTTACCTCAAAGGTATATCGAGGTATGATTAGTAGTCCATTATATTTGACAGCAAGTAGATCAGATACTATGTTCAGTGAATGCTTATGTGCACGTTTTCAATCATGTCTAAAAGAATCCCATTTGATTGCAATTAAGCGCATTCTTAGATATATTACTGGTACAATTGATATAGGGTTATGGTATCTTAAGCACATTTCTTTTTATCTAATCAACTACTCAGATGCAGATTAGATATCATTTTCTTCAAGATCATGTGCGAAAGGGTGATATTGTACTAGAATTCATAGCACACACGATCAGTTGGCAGACATTTTCACAAAACATCTACCAGAAGATAAACTATGCATGGTTAGAATAGAAATGATGCATGCTATAAATATTTGTTAAATTTTTTTTATTTTATTATCTTAAACAACTTACAAAAAATTGAGACTTTTAGTCTCATTTTTCAAGCGCTCTTGTTCTTCATACATCAACATGTTATCTTTATCTAAATGATTAGGCAGACGAAATGAAGATACAAGTAAGAATTTTATATCCTTATTCTCTTACTTTAAGTCTCATACTTTTTTATTAGACTCATGAACAAGTTGTTGAAGTTCATGAATATTTTCGTTAAGCTTTTCAATCTCACGAGTTCTAGACTACAATCACCAGGAAAATATGATAATGGATGATGAGTATCGAGTACTGAGACTCACAAGTTTATAACTGGCGTCATCATCTGACTTGTTAGTCAGGTCATTCTTTTGTTACATCATGACACCTATGGTAGATGCAGAAATAATTGGTGGCCAAGGTGCAGAATATCCCATGTAGTGAACAAGAGGATTGTTGGAAGAAGATTGCTGAGCTATCATAAAAAAGGAGAACAAAGCTTAGAGAGTGAAAATGCAGATGGATTACAGAAAGCAGAGAACATTTGATGCGAATTAGATGAAACTCAAGATTGATTTTATAGATATGAAAATGAGAACAAGACAAGCTATCTGTTCTTCAAAATTTACTTAGTCAAGATTACAAGATATGCTGGATGCATATTTTATTTAGCTAAGCCAGTGATATTAACTGCAGATTGTCCCTATTTTTCTCGTAAACGCTGAACCTCTAATGTTAGTTGCTAATGTTGACTTTGTATTTGTTCTCTCTCTCATTCCAACTCTTCCATTTGTGGTTGTAGGTTTTGAGCGTACCAGTCCACAAATTTCTTCAACTCATTGTTTTCTTGTTTTAATATTTTATTCTTTCTACTTTTATTAGCAAGCATTTGATGCAACTCAGATATTTAATTTTTAAACCGATTAACCTCACTCACACTTGCCAACAACCTCTAAGACATGGTCATAATAGTGCCAGCATATTAAGCACTTAGTATTCTTGATCCTACAACAACTTCTGCATCAATCCTAAATGTATCTTTGCTCCTATCATGATGTTGACAGCCTTAGGAGAGAAAATTAGCAGTTGAGGCATAAAGGAATCCTAATTCAAATCTAGAACATGATTTGAAGAATGTTGCTTGGCCATACTATCATTTTGGATAAACAAGAAACTAGGTCAATAGGCAATGTGAAGATTTGTTTTGTAGATAGTCGAAGGGTGAAAATTGTATTTTTATAGAAATCCAGAACATTCAAATCTCTGCAAAAGGTGTTAGAGTTAATCCAGGCTGAACCTGGGTGGGGCTCGAGGCCTTGCAGCTTGCGTTAGGAACCAAGACAGCTCCGTATTTTGCAGCACGCTTCAGGGACCCAGGCAACTCCGTGTTTTGCCATACGTGTTGAGACCCAGGTGACTCCGAGTTTTGTGGCACTTGTCGGGACTGGGCGACTCCAATTATTCAGCTCTCCACGGTTTCTACAAATGCATCGTTTTCATCAATTGGCATTGCTTACAGCGGTTCCTTTTTAATAATGCCAAAAAGGATGAGAAGTTTTAGACTAGAATATTAACATGTTCTTTCCAATACTTTATTTATTAAGCTTGTTTATATGTGTTTGGAATTATATTATCTATTGTTTGAAAAACTAACGCACATTCTCAACAGGAGCTTAAGTATTACTACAAGTTTCAGAGTTCTATTAAGCATTTGTTATCATAAAAAAGGGGGAGATTGTTGAACCCAAGGTTTCAGCCTCATATAATTACATATCTACATATAGATTTTCATGATAACAAATGAATTTAAGCATAAAGGAATCTCAAGTTCAAGTTGTTTACACAATGAAGCCGAAGACATCAACAAATCAAGTATGAGCAAGAAATGAAACAAGCTTACAAATAAAGCTATTAGACTAATTTTGTAAATTTCTTGATAAAATTTGAAATTAGATTAAGGCTCAAAATTAATATTTTCTCATAAAATACCAAATTACATTTTTCACATGTGCATGACATATTTGATGGTTAAAAGTTTGAATTTTGAAAATTTGAAAGTTGATTGATTGTCATACTTTACATGTGCTGTTTTGTTTGAATATTTTGAAAATTGAATTATGTTGTCTTTAACAATTTCAAGAAGAAGAAATTTTGATTTGAATATTTTAAAAAGTGAATGATGTTATCTTTGACAATTTCAAGAAAGTAAAACTTTGATTTGAAAATTTCGAAAAGTGAATATGTTGTCTTTAACATGTGAATTTTTTCAAATTTGAAAAGAAAGTTTCATATGCCTAAAAGTAACTCATTTGAGATCTTCAAATTTAGAACACATTATTTCAAGTTTTACAATATTCATGTAAATCTTTCAATCTTTCTTCTCTAAGCATTGAGCTTTAACTTTTGTTCATTTTGAGAGAGATATAGTTTTGGGTTGTATTGTTCTTATTTCACTTATTAAGGAGTGTTTTCTGATAACCAAACCATTATCAGCTCTTGTATCAGTAAAAGGGTGTGTATAACTCTTGTGTGTATAGAATGTGTTCTACATAGGGAATAGACGTTGAATCATCACGTGTAAAGGGTGTTCTACACAGATTCTTTATTGTGATACTACTCAAATATGTAATAGGTTTCTATCTCCACCTGAATGAGATTAGATAATGAATTTGAGATTCCTCAAGGGGTAGCTTGAGGCAATGATATAGGCAGTGGGGCTGAATCTCATTAAAATACAGAGTTTGCTTCCTCTTATCCATACTTTTTATTTTTACTGTTGCATCGTATTTTATTTATATTTTACATTGTATATTTAGTTTATAATTGGAGATTTTTTAAATACAATTCAATTCACCCCTCCTCTTGTGTGAATCATTTGGGCAACAACCTCTTTGCAAAACAAACGTTACATTCCTCATAACACCCTAAGCGTAGCTATTGAGTGATATTGTTAAGGTAATAGATAGATCATAATGACCCTAAAACATCAACTATAAAACAATATATAAATCATTAACACGAAAAGAATATTTCGTTTGAAATGTTGTAATTTATTTTCTGAACTTTTTGATTCTCGTGATTAATACAATTATAAAATCTTAGCCATATATAACACGATATCAAATTTTGGATTTCTCTATATTTTCGCTCATAAAAATAATTCTTAATTTTTATTCATCGTCTATAATATGTGATTTGAGAGCATTCCCTAGTCTAATTTTTGGCTAAAAATTGAGATTTTGGCTTTAGCCATTGAAGAAACTAGTCCATATTGGACTATCTTTCGATCACAAAATCAAAATAATAATATAATATAATATATTTTAATAATTTTTTATATATTTTGCAAATACATTTCATATATTAATTAAAATTTGTCCATTGCCAATAATTCCAACTTGTGAATAAGATTTGTGAATAACTTATTTGTAAATTGATTATTAATAATTTCCTTATTAATAAGAAGGGAAAAGACTGATGTTGATTATTTGTAAATAAAATATGAGTTTTATTGATATCGTGTTTCGCACGCCCTTGGACTAGGCCCCAGCAACTCAGGTCTTCAGGGATGGGTTTCGATCGATGTTATTTAGAGCTCCCAGCAGTAGTCTGGTGCTGTTGTACGCTGTCAGTTCATACATCCTTAGCGATGAGCAGTATTTAAATGTTATAAATAAATAAATGAACACACAAATTTTATGTGGTTCGGCACTTAAGCCTACGTCCACAGGGTGTAGGGAGGGGAGATTCCACTATAATAAGCTTGTTTACAGTCTCTCGTGGCCTTTTATTTTTCATTTTACAATGGAAGTTGTAGAGCTATTTTATGGAGAAAAGGTTCTCTCTGGACCTCTCTAGCTGAATAAGTTTTCCCGTCAGAAGAAGTCGAAGTCATCCCCAAAATGAGTGTGTAAAAACCCTAGCGTCCTAGAGATTAGATCAAGAGTGTGCGTCCAAGATCCTAGAGATCCTGAATCTGTAGGCTTCCCTTGCCTTTTATTACCTGCCCCCCACTTGCTTTATGTCACTTCCATATTTTTTCTCTCCTCACACCTTACACCTTAATTTATGTCAAATTATCCATTTCTTGTCACTCATTTCTTGTCCCTTACTCTTCTCTCTTATTTGATCTTCTAGTGAGCCCCATCCCCAATGGCTGGGCCTAGGACATTCTATAAGCCAGGGAAAAATTTCCTTACATTACTTCGCCAATTCCTATTGGACTTGTCTGATGGGAATTTCATAGTCCATTTTTTCCCGCTGGTCAGTCTTTAGGTAGGGTTCCAACCCGCCGAATCTTTATGTCGTCACTTTGTCATTTTGATTTCCTTTAATCTTTTTTCAATTTTCTTTTTCTTTGACCGCCTTTCCCATCTATTTATGCATTTCCTTTCACCGACTTTTTCCTTTCACTGCTATTTCCTTTAGTCGCATTTATTTCACCATTTTTCTTTAGTCTCCTTTTTTACTTTGTCCCGTCACTAAGGCTATGCAAACTTTTGAAAATTTAGACTCCGTCCAACTTCCGCTCTGACTCCGACTCCAATAAAGTTGGAGTGGTCTGAAATCAGAGTCAGAATCAGAGTAGCTCTGAATTAATTGTTTCACATTTGGATTTAAAAAAATTTATTAAACTACATTGTTCCGCATCGTTTCATCTCATGGGGGTCCAAAATGCAGGACCCCCCTCCTCTTCCCTTATTCCTTCTTCCTTCTTCCTTTTCTGAATCTCTCGTATCTCTGCATCTCACCGCCTCATTCCCTCTCTATTGCAGCCGGCCCGCCGTTGCTCTTTGTGCCTCCATAGTGCGCAACAGGATTCCGAGCTTTAGACTCTATTCAGCTTCAGCCTCTAGTAAGAGTACCCGATTCCAAACCCTAAAATTAAATCAAGGAATTTAATTTTATGTATTCTTTTTTGCCATGTTGTTGGGTTGCTTAGAATTAGTTTGTTTTGGGATTAATTGTTGTGTTCTTATGAAGTTGTGTAGTAGTAAGGAAATGTAGCAAAAATTGAATATAGTTGATGGCAACGGACTGTGCAAACTAGTATGCATGCAATGTGTTTAATAAAATATGTAAGAGATGCTAATGCCTCAAAAATCAAAACCACTTGAACCAACCAATTCAATACATGTTTTGATGGGTTTAATAGCAGTACCAATACAGATTTTAGTAATTCTTTAGATTTTCAAACCTTCAATTGCAACTTTTAAACACCAAAGCAAATTTTCATCCCTCAAAATGTTTCTATCTAATCACTTGCCTTAATTTCCATGCTCAAATAACTTTAACAAAAACCTTAAAAAACAGATTCTACAAAACCACTTTCAATACCATTGAAAATACATTTTAAAAACTTTGTAAGTTCAAACATACTATCAAATATATATGCAACCTTACACAAAAAATAAAAACAACTTACGTCAGGGACCAAGTCGGTATTATAATTTTGGAGAGGTAAAGTATTTTATATTAGAATAAATAATTCAATTGAAAATTTTTAGGAACTATTAACAAAGTGATAATAAACAAAAAAAATGATTAATGAAAAGAAATAAAAAAAATCAATCAAAACCTAAAGAAACATGCATTTCACAAAAATCATAACAGTAAAAAAGTTTATCTAATGTTTTAATTAAAAAGTTTATCTAAAGAAACCCAAAATGTTTATTTATTAATAATAATAAATAATAACTCTGTGTCCAACCCATATTTCAGTACTGCATATTTATGGGAGAGAGAGAGAGAGATAGAGAGAGAGAGTATTAGATAATTGCATGTTCAGACCCACTTGTTGATACCTACAACTGTGTATTTACAAGCACAATGAGTATATTAATTATCACTCATTTCATGTATGTCTGTTTATGTTTGGCTTCTAATTTAATTTTCTTCATCTTAAATGAGTTTATGCTTTTTAATATAGCCTACTTATTTTTTAAACTAATTTTTTGCTTCTAATTTATTTTTTCAGCTTCTTTGATTGTTATATGGATCATAGAACTAATGGAGACAATCGTCCACAAGGGGATGTGGTGGATGTCAATGCTATAGCTCCTACACCAGTGGGTACTTTCACCCCTAGAGCCACATCTAGGGTAGCTACATCTTGTGTGAGTAGTTGACTTCCACTCCCAATAGATATAAAGGATAAGGATATGTTAAACGAAGAGGAGGAGATGCCCATTGAGCACGATCAACCACCATGAAATTCTAAAAAAAGGTCATAGGCATTGGAGCATTTCACCAAAATTTCTGGTGATATTGCGAACCCGCAAGCAAGATGCCACTACTGTGGGCAAATTTGTGGATGTCATTCGAATAAGCAAGGCACCAATGTATTAATAGCACATATAAATGGTTGCCAACGATATAAGATCGCGAAGGGATTGGCGGCCACTGTTCAAACCAACCTCACTTATGAAACTTCTACGGCCACTGATGGTACACAGGCTAAGAAATTGGTCATCCCTCAATATAGTGATAAGATGTTGAGGGACATGCTTGCAGAGATGATAATTACTGATGAGATACCGTTTACCACAGTCGACAAAAGAGACTTCTTAAAGTTTCTAAACTTTGTTGAGCCACGATTTCCCATTCCATCACGGTATAAAATGATACGAGATTGTATGAAAATGCATGCGAAAGACAAGGCAGAGATGAGGAAGATGTTTATTACCACTGGCCAGAAAGTGTCATTTACGACTGATACATGGATGTCTATACAAAACATCTGCTACATGTGTATCACAGTACACTATATTGACAATGAGTGAATTTTGTATAAAAGAATTATTAGCTCCAAAGAAATTGTGGATCATAAAGGTGCATTCATTGGAGCGAAGATGAATGATTGTATGGAAAATTTGAAAAGTGTTGTGTGTTACAATTGACAATGCCAGTGCTAATGAACCAACAATTGATTCGTTTATGCGGAACACGACGATGACTGATGATGTCATTCGGACCCACGAGTTTATTCATGTTCGATGTTGTGCTCATATCATGAACCTCATAGTTGTTGAGGGGTTAAAAGAGGTTGATGATTTCATTACCCGAGTCTGCAATATTGTACGATATGTGAGGGGTTCTCCTAAAAGCTTGCTAAGTTTAAGGCAATAACAGAAGATATTCAGATTGGATCTTCTAGTATGTTGTGCTTGGACGTTCCGACTCGATAGAACTCTACATACATGATGTTGGATGTGGTACAAAAGTACCAAAAAGTGTTTGAGCGGATGGGGGTCAAGGATGGGGGCTTGAGGTATGTTTTGTTGGAGCCAGCAGGACAGGGGCTCGATGCGCCAGACGCACATGATTAGACTAGTGTGAGTTATTTTGTTCAATTTTTGAAAAAATTTTATGACATGACCATGTAGATATTTGAATCCAAATATACAACTGTGAACTTGTACTTCAGCAAGCTCTTACAGCTTCACTTCCACTTACAAAATAGTTGTGCTGACTCAAGGGCATTGTTATCTGCTATGGCTACAAGGATAAAGACCAAATATGATAATATTGGGAGAATATTGAGAAGATAAATAGATTAATATTTGTGGCTGTGATCCTTGACCCCTGATATAAGTTAGTCATTCTAGAATTTTGGATAAATTCCGTCCTCGGGGCAGTGAAGGCTGTAAAGTTTATTAGAGTTCTAAAAAGTGATATTGATGACCTATATAGTCACTACAATAATAGTTGTCAACCTTCATCCGCAGCTGGTAGCTCTTTACATTGGAGGTCGACGGGGTCAACAACTTCCTTAGATGATACTAACCCATCCGTAGGGGTTAGAGCCCATTTTATTATCCAGCAGTATCATCAACTCATTGTAACGATATTATGCAGTATACGTCTGAGGTTGAACGATATTTTATGGAAGTTGTCGAGGCACCTAGTGGTGTATTTCAGTTATTAACTTGGTGGAAGGTTAATTCCACCAAGTATCCAGTCCTTTCACGTATAGTCCGAGATGTATTAGCCATTCTTGTCACTATAGTTGCCTCAGAGTCAACATTTAGCACTAGAGGTCGCGTGTTGGATCCTTATCGGAGTTCATTATCACTATCAACTATAGAGACCCTCGTTTCCACAAAAAATTGGATAAGTGAAATGGCCATTGGACTAGATACCGTTGGATTTGATGCCGACAGCTATAGGCTTGAATCATGTAACTTTATATGCTTTTAAATAATTATTTAATTATTTTTAATGTTTCTAACTTCTACTTTTTATGATTTCATAGACCTAATTGTGAACCTTAACATAATTGTCGATGACTGAGAGTCCCAGACCGACGCCCCTTGAGAGTAGGGATGGAGTTGAGAGACTATGGACTATGGAGAACCCGATTTCTTAGTAAGAATCAAATTCTACTTTTACCGTGTCCAATTTTTTAGTATCAGTTCTTTTCATTTATTGGTTGCAACTTTCTATCTTTATTTCAGGCATGGCCAATGAACCATTGAGATTTGAGTGAAATCCATGTTTAATATTTATATAGTTATCTTTAAAGGCTAAGTCAATGTTGTTATAAATGAGATTATTATAACTTATGGCTACATCATACATGTTATTTAGTTTTTAAACTATTGTATTAAAGTGTTTTTTTTTTTTAATCTTTTCAATATTTTTTTTACAGGTTCGGACTTGGGCTTTGGTGAGCCCAAAAGTTGATAAAGGGCATTCATTTAGCCTAAGAAATAGTAGGAGCTCTAAGCTCCGTTCGTGGTTCTGACCTCCGTTAAGAGTCGGAGTTGGAGTAAAAATTTTCCTCCTACTCCTGTCGGAGTCGAAGTTTCGAAATATCAACTCCGACTTCGTAGAAGTCGGAGCTCAGCCCTACCTGTCTCTTTTCCTTTGCTTTTCGTTCTGTTTGCTCCTTCCTTTTCTTTTCTCTCGCCTTGTCCTACCGCTTTTCCTTAGCTTTTCGTTTTGTTTGCTCCTTCTTTTTCTTTTCTCTCACTTTGTCCCGCTGCTTTTCCTTAATTTTTCTTTTCATTTGCTCATTCCTGCATTATAAAAGTGTTACTTTCTGTTTGCGAAAATTCATTTGATGAAAATTCTGTTGTTGAAGATTATGTTGATGGAGAGTTCGCTAATGAAGAATTTGTTGGTAGAGATTCCATCGTTAAATATTTTGTAGATGAATATTTCGCTGACAAATATTTCGTAGATGAAGATTCCGTCGATAAATATTTTGTAGATGCCAATAAATGTTTTGTAAATGATGATCCCGCTGATAAATATGTCGTAGATGAAGATCCTGCTGATAAATATGTCGTAAATGAAAATCCAACTAATAATATTTAGTAGATGGAAATCCTGCTGATAAATAGTTTGTAGATAAAGATCTTGTTGATAAATAGTTTGTAGATGAAGATTCCGCCGATGAATATTTCATAGATGAAGATTCTGCCTAAAGATATTTTGTAGATGGAGATCTGTTGATAAATATGTCGGGTGGAGATGCTGCCTCAATAAGTAATGTCAGGCAGTCGAAAGACTGAAGCCACAATTCACCATGAAGCAGGCCGGGCCTCCTTAAGGTTGGACCCACCTATTTATCCTCATAGGAAGTTAAGTAGGAGATGTCCGATCGTACTATGTAATGTTGGGTAGTCGAAAGATTGAACCCGCACTTCGCAGTGAGGCAAGCCGGGTTGCCTTAAGGCTGGTCCTACCCTTTGACCCTCGCTAGAAGGTAAGTAGGAGATACTGCACAAGTCAAACCTATTTGTGAATTTGCAAACCTTAGCTGTTTTGCCGAGATTCGGTGAAGGTTTGAGGTGTTATCCGTTTGGCCTTCTATTGCTGGAGATGACGTTCTGTTGATAAATATGTTGAGTGGACGAAGGTCGACTGGCACTCCTCCGCAAAAGGGATAGAGCTGCCTCTGGCATGACTCGTCCCTTTTGCCTTGCGGGGAGGTAGGTTGGAGCTGGTGGTGATTCTGTTGTCGGAGATTCTTTTGTTGAATTATAGTTTGGTGTGGAGATTTTGTCTTGAGGTGGCCAAAGGCTGACCCACACTCCTCCACAAGAGAGTTAAGACAACCTTTAAGGCCTACCTTTCCCTTTCACCTTGCTGGGAGGTAAGCTGCTGATGGTGATCCCATTGATGTAGATTTCATTGATGATGTCTGTATCTTTCTCCTTATTATTCGAGCAGTCTATAGACTCGACCCATTCTCCATCAGAGAGAGGTCGGAATGCCTTATGCCATTCTGCCTCTTTGTCCCCCCGGGAGGTAATTCGGATTGGGATGTGGTTGGTCCACAACTTCACTATGATAAGGGCCGACGTAAGTTATTCGGGTAGTTGTGAGGCTGATCCCGCTCTCCTTTATGGGAGGAATAAGGCAACCTTAAGGCCTACCTTTCCCTATGGTATCCCACAATAAGGTAAGTCATTCAGGCAGTCTGTTGCTGAACCTGCTCTCACCCGTTGGCATTGTAGGAAAGAGTAAGTTTGGGTCAGGCTGGCGCTGATCCCACACTTTGTATTAGTGGGGGCCGGGATAAGTTATTAGGGTAGCCGTGAGGCTAATCCCACTCTTCACTGTGGAAGAGATAAGGCAACCTTAAGGCCTACCTTTCCTTATAGTATCCAACAAGGAGGTAGTCGTTCAGACAGTTTGTTACTGAATCCGCTCCCACCCGTTGACGCTGACAAGGAAGGTAAGTTTTTCTGATGTTAGGTAACTGAGGACTAACTTGTACTCCATCGTGAGAGGGATAAGGCAACCTTAAGGCCAACCTTTCCCTATACGCCCCTGTGGGGAGTTAAGTTCGAACAGTAGTTGGCTAAGCGCTCCTTCACCATGAGGGTAGTCGAGGTAAGTTATTTGAGTAGCCTCGAGGCTGGTCCCACTCTCCCAAATGAGGAGGCTGAGCCGCCTGCTCACCTATCATCCTTCGTGGGAAGGTAAGTTGTTCGGGCAGTCTGTTACTGAACTCACTCCCGCCTTTGACATCACAGGAAATGGTAGGTTTGGGTAAGCCTGACGTTGACCCACACTTCGTCGCAGTGGAGGTCTGGGTAAGTGATTCGGGTAGCTGTAAGGCTAATCCCACTCTCTCGGACGAGGAGGCTGAGCCACCTGCTCGCCTATCATCCTTCGTGAGGAGATAAGTTTTTTGGGCAGTCTTTTACTAAACCCACTCCTGCTTGTTGATGCTTGCGAGGAAGTTAAATTTTTATCTTCAGGTGGCCAAGACTGACCTACACTCTTTCGCAAGAGGGATAAGGCAACCCTTAAAACCTCCTTTCCCTATACAACCCCGCGGGGAGGTAAGTTGTTGATAGAGTTCCTGTTTAGTAGATTTGACTTTGTTGATGGAACTTTGTTGATTTTGTCGATGTAGTGTTGAGTCATACAAAACAGAATTCACACCACAGGAAATAATTGTGTTAGTGAAACAAAATTCACACAAATTTTTAAGGAGACAAATCGAAGCACGTAGCTGCCGCGACGGATTTTTGCTCACTGTTACTTGACCAAAATTAACCGCAGTTGTTTTGTAGTTTCTTCTCTTCCTTGTTCCTCCCTTTTATTTCCGCTTCCATTATTCCCCTTCAATTTTTTCTTTGTTTTATTTTTGTTGTTCATCTGCTGCACTTGTTAGAGCACTAGCATTGGCTTGGGCAAAGTTGAAAATTAGCTAAAACTTAGATAATTTGTACTAAAAAGACCTCACATTGGATTAGGCATTTCTAAAAATATTTGAATTCTGCCCAGTGATTAGCCAAATTTGAAAAACCAAATTGATTCACCAAAAATTAAAATAATAATTTCTCACTCCAAGCAAACATTAAAATATTAGTTTCTCACCCCAATAAAAATATTATTTGGTTTGTAATTAAGAAATTTAGATAGAATTTTTAATGAGTTTAATCAAATATTTTTTATTATTAGCATTAAATAACTTTTAAAAATATGATTTTTTTAATATTAATTTAATTAGAATATAATTATTATTAATATTAAATTGGTAGAATTATAAAATATGATACAAATAAATTAAATAAAAAAATTATTAATTTAATAATATTTTATTATTATATAGAGAGTAAATGGTTAATCCAATGTGGGGATTGAATTTAAATAGAATGGACAAATGTAAAAAGGTGTGATATTGGCTAAATTTTGAAGATGCATTTGGCCAAGCCAATGCTAGTGCTCTTAACTATGAAGCTAAGGAAATGTCTGCAGTGCTGGGTATATGTTGAACTGGTGTGTATATGTCTGCAGTGTATGGCTTGCATGCAGTGACTGAGGAGCTTAAACTGTGGGGATTAGTGGCCGTGAAAAGGTTGTTGAGGCCGTGAAGTTCTTTTAGCTACACTGCATGGAGGCCGCGTAGAGTGGCCGCTGTACTTGGCCACATTGCATGGCCATGGAGAGTCTTTGAAGTTGTTGTCGAGGAGTGAAGGCCTTGTAGCCTTTGAAGTTGTTGTTGTGGAGTTTTTTACTGTAGTGCATAGAGGCTGTGGAGAGGAGGGCCTCAGCTACCGTGTGCATATTGCCGGGGAAAGGGGGAGAGGCCGTAGAGTTTGGCCAAGTTCATGGAGGTCGAGGAGTCCACGCTCGTGGGGAGAGGTGGCTGATGTGCAATGGAGTGTTTGTTGTGAGCTCTTGGCCGCAAAACAGTTGCTAGCATGCAGGGACCGTGTAAAGGAGATGCCAAGGAGTTCATGCTCACTTATTGTATGGCCGTGGAGAGGAGCCATGGAGGTGAGGCCGTGTAGCTCCTTGGCCAAGTGCATGGCCAACGAGTACCTCTACTAACTGCGAAGATGGTGTTCAAGTGGGGCCAGAAAATCTCAGCGGCCCACATCGTGGATGCCGGCACCCTCATTGTGCCATGAAGTGACCGAGCCAAGGTGAGGATTGGCCGCGTGGTCTCGAGCATGGACATGCAAGGTAAGGCTCCCTTCGTGAGGGGTGGTCACAGACCCTCCCTATTGGGCCAGACAGTGTCAGCGGTTACACAGGTGACCGCCAGTGCCGCTTTTGCGCTGTGCCACGACGGGGTTGTGGCTCTTAATGCTTTTTTATCGTGGGTTGTCATGCGCGACAACTGGCGGCCGTTTTTCTGCCAACGTGGACGGAGTTCAGTCAAGTGGGGACAGACGACTTAGGCCTACGTCCACGGGGTATGGGGAGGGGAGATTCCACTATAATAAGCTTGTTTACAGTCTCTCGTAGCCTATCATTTCTTATTGTATAATGGAAGTTGTAGAGCTATTTTATAGAGAAGAAGTTCTCCCTGGAGCTCTCTGGCTGAATAAGAAGTTTCCCCGTCCGAAGAAGTTGAAGTCATCCCTAAAAAGAGTGTAAAAACCCCAACGTCCCAGAGATCAGATCAAGAGTGTGCGTCCAAGATCCCAGAGATCATGAATCCGTAGGTTTCCCTAACCTTTTATTACCTGCCCCCCACTTGCTTTAAGTTACTTCCATACTTTTTCTCTCCTGATAGCTTACACCTTACTTTATGTTAAATCACCTATTTTTCTCTCATGACATTGTTTTTCTCTCATTCTCCTCTTACACCTCAATGCCACTCCTTTATTGTCCCTCGCCATTCTCTATTATTTGATCTTCTAGTGAGCCCCCTCCCCAATGGCTGGGCCCAGTATATTCTATGGGTCGAGAAAACATCCCCTTACAGGTTTGATGGGTGAATAGTGACTCTCCAACTTTAGAAATTCCTTTAGAGTTATTGTAGCTCAAAGTCTAAACTAATGATTTTTAGCTAGTTCAATGCAGGTTATTTATACAAAATTTAACTATATTTTAGATTTTAGTGACATTTGGTTAGTCCAGTATCTTCTAATAAATATATATAGCAAGATAATAAGGTACGTATCAAAATTTCCACCATATAATTAATATAAGATATATAGATCTTATTATAATTATTTCTCAAAATTCTGACTCGATCCCACCTTATTGTTCCAACACACAAAAAAACATGTGTTGAAATAGAGTTATGCTAGGGAAACCAGACTCCATAAAGTGCTAATAGTTAAGCACCCAATTAATCATACTACTTATCGGTTTTACGATAAAATATATCAGTTTTTATTTATTGGAGGGTAATCTCGTTCTTCGTCCCTGCTGGAGGTTGCTACTCCTCTTATTGGTTTTGATAATAACAGAGCAAATGAAGTAGAGGAAGAAGATGCAGAAAATACTTTCTGTGTATATTGATAAAACGTGGTGCTTACAATGCAGTAATACTCTTACATATATACATTGCAAAAAGGAATAAAAGAATCTGATCCTAACAAACTTTGGTACAGAGAATCAAAACAGAATGACAGCTCATCCATTTGGATTTAATCTAGAAACTTCTCTTGATTCCACATTCTGCTGATGAGGTATAGCTGAGCTGTGAAGGCACGTGTCTTGCATTGTTGATGTGTGTTGCTGCTGTGTAAATTCTAACATCCCCCCGCAAGATGGAGAGTGTATGTCAATAACTCCCATATTGAGCAAAAGGGAATTGAACAATGGAGAATGAAGAGATTTTGTGAGAATATCGGCTAGTTGAGAATTGGAAGGAGTATAGGCAGTAGAGATGATGCCTTCTTGAATTTTATCATGAATTAGATGACAATCTAATTCTATATGTTTGGTTCGCTCATAGAAAATGGGATTGGCTGCAATGTGTAAGGCGAATTTGCTATCACAATGAAGAACAGCAGATTGATTGTGAGAGATTGTGAGATCAGTAAGAAGGTATTTTAACCAGACAATCTCACATGATGTGGCTACCATTGATCGATATTCCGCTTTATGCCCAATCTGAATCACAATAGGCAGTGAGTTGGTAAGATGATGAAGCAGCAAGGAACAAGCCTTGACTTGGAGATTTCTTGACGTACCTTAGTACCTTGTATGCAGCTTGAAGATGAGGAACACGAGGTGCTGCCATTTATTGGCTGAGTAAATTCATTGAATATGATAAATCAGGTCAAGTTATGCTTAGATAAAGCATTTTTCCAACCAATCTTCTATACTCAACAGGATCATGAAGTAACTTCCCTTCATCTTTGGAAAGTTTGAGATTTGGATCCATAGGAATCAAACTAGGTTTGCAAGCAAGCAAACCAAAATCATGTAAAATGTCCAATGCATATTTGCGTTGGCATATTTGGATCCCAGTAGAGTTTTGAGCCATTTCCAAGCCTAGGAAATACTTGAGAGAACCGAGATCTTTAATTTTGAATTTGGTATCCAAGAAACTCTTGATTGCTGAAACTTCTTGAAGATCATTAGAAGCCACAACAATATCATCAACATATACAAGTAATGCTATAAAAGAGTTGCCAATTCCTTTGGTAAAGAGACTATAATCAGCCCGTGATTGAGTGAAACCAAAGTTAATCAAAGAGGAGGAAAATTTGGCATACCATTGTGGAGAGGCCTGTTTAAGGCCATATAAACTTTTCTTCAATTTGCAAACTTTGTTTTGGCCTTGAACCAAATATCCAGGAGGCATTTTCATATAAACTTCTTCTTCTAATTTCCCATGTAGAAAAGCGTTGTTGACATCAAATTGATGGAGGGTCCACCCTTTGATGGCAGCAATAGCTAAAAGAGTTTTCATTGTTACAAGTTTGTCAACCGGGGAAAAGGTTTTATGATAGTCAAGTCCCTCTTGTTGAGTGTATCCTTTGGCAACTAAGTGTGCCTTGTGTCTCTCCACAGTCCCATTTGAGTGATATTTTATTCGGTAAATCCATTTAGAACCAATAGTCGTTTTTCCAACAGGTAGATCAACAATGTCCCAAGTATTGTTCATCTTTAAAGCACTAATTTCAATATCCATAGCTTTGCGCCATTCCATAAACTTCACAACTTGGGAATAAGAAGATGGTTCAGAATGTCTAAGGATGGAGGTGGCAAATGCAGCATGTGTTGTTGACAATTTATCATGTGATAAAACTGAAGATAAAGGGTAAGAACAAGTGTTATGTGAATTACCTTTAGGCTTGGAGCTGGACAGTGAGGGAGAAGTCACATTGGCTTGTTGACAGTAGTAATCCTGCAGGTAAGATGGTTGCTTCTTTGGTCTATTTGATCGACGAGGAGGAGGTTGAATGCCTGAAGAAATGTCCATGGGAAGATGGGAATGTGAAGGAGATGAAATTGGTGTATGTGCTGAAGGGATATCTAGTGCTGCTGGTGTTGGGCTTGGTGAATTGTTGTTTGGTGAAGATGAAATTGGTGTATGTGCTAAAGGGATATCTGGTGCTGTTGGTGTTGGGCTTGGTGAATTGTTGTTTGGTGAAGATGTAGTGTCGGAATCAATTAATGGGAATGATTGTGAGTGTGCTGATGAAGGTGTAAGAGAAGTTTGAATAGATTACTGATTTTTATATAGAAAGATATGCTCATAAAAAAATTACATCTCTTGAGTGAAAAATGGAATGAGTTTCTAAGTCCAGTAATTTGTATCCTTTGATTCCAAAGGGGTATCCTAGCAAAAGACATTTTCGAGCATGGGAATCAAATTTTTGACGATTATGTTTTAAGGTGGAGGCATAGCAAAGACAACCAAAAATTTTCCAGTGAGTGTAGGTTGGTTTGGTGTTGAAGAGAAGTTGATATGGTGTTTGATTTTGCAAATTTGGAGATGGGGTTCTGTTTATAAGATAAGTTGTAGTCATCACATAGTCATTCCAATATGAAATAGGAATTCCATATTGGAATTTTAAGGCACGGGCAACATTTAGTATGTGTTGGTGTTTGCGTTCTACAATCCCATTTTGTTGGAGACTTTCAACACAACTCTTTTGATGGATGATCCCTTTGTCCATATAGAATTCTGTCATGGCAAATTCAAGTCCATTGTCGGAACGAATGACTTTAAGTTTTGTTTGAAACTGAGTCTCTACAAGAGAGCAAAAGGATTTTAGAAGGATTTTGGTTTGAGACTTGTTATGCATTGAATACAGCCAAGTTGCTCGTGAGAAGTCATCGACAATTGTTAGAAAATATTTGGAGTTATCATATGCTGTTTGGGAACAAGGGCCCTATATATCACAATGAATAAGGTCAAAAGGTTTCTGTGCTCGAGTGTCACTAACTAGAAAAGGTAGTCTATGATGCTTAGAGAGATGACAAACAGAACAAGGCACATTTTCATTAATAAAATTCAGATGTGGTAAGTCTTTTTGCAATAATGAAAGCTGAGAATTAGATAGATGACCCATCCTAAAATGCCATAAATTATGGTCATTTTGAGGATGAGAAACAGAAGCAGAAATGAGAGGTTTGTTACAAGATAATGCATTGAAAGTAGTAGCAAGAGTTGTTGCAGGTGTTTCTGTCAAGGTGAGATGATATAAGCCATTGTGAGCTTCACCCTTCTCGATCGTGCTCCAAGAGGAAAGATCCTGGACAAAACACTCATTAGTGAAAAAGATAAAACAACAAGAAATTTCTTGAGTTAGTTTTCAGGCTGAAAGAAGGTTAAAAGTAAAGGATGGAATGCACAAGACTTCCTTGAGGATGATAGTATCACTGAGTTGGACAATGCATTTACGTGTCACTTTGGTTTGGTTACCGTTTGGTAATTTTACTGTGAAAGATACTTTAAGAGGTAGGGATGTATAGATAGAGGTGCAACAGATCATATGATAAGTTGCACCTGTGTTTATAATCCAAGGAATGGTGGTAGAAGTTGCAGGATTAAAAACTGAAAAACAAGAAATGTTACCAGTCATGGTGGATGCCGAGGGACAAGATGATGTATTGGTGTTCTGAACTTGATTGGCAGCAGGTTGTGGAGTTTGTGATTGAAGCAAAGCTACAAGATGTTGATATTGCTCTTTAGTGAGAACACTCCGAGTCGGTTCACTGATCTGATCTTGTTGTGAGAGGCTAACTTGGTTTGCAAATGAGTCAGGTCCTTTGGTTAGATGGATAGCTTGTGGCCTGGTGGATAGCCGTGAAGTTTATAGCATCTTTCAATAGTGTGACCAGTAAGATTGCAGTGGGTACAAATAGGTTTCTCAAGATGTGGGTTAGCTTTGGAACATTTATCAAAAAAGTGGTCAGGAATTTTGCAATGGCTACAGAAGGATTTATCTCTCTTTTGGGAACCAAAATATTTTGGAGGATCTCGGGTATTTGAGAAATGAGTCCTTGAGGCTAAAGCAAGTGCATCATTCAAATTGGAATTATTTGATATTTGTTGACACTTTTCTTCTTGTTGAATAAGAGCATAAACTTCACTCAAGCTGGGTGTTGGTTTGATTAGAATAACTTGGGCTTTGATGTTGGTGAAAGAATCATGGAGTCCCATGAGGAACTTCATCATCCAATCACGCTGCTGGTTTTCAAGAACAGCTTTCATGGTTCCACAAGTACAAGAAGGGATGGATTCAAAGTTAATAAGTTCATCAAGTAAACCTTTTAACTCCGAAAAATAGAGGCTGACTAAATCATCGCCTTGAGTAAAAGAATGAATGGACTGTTTTAATTCATAAATTCTGGGTCCATTATTTTGTGCAAAGCGTTGCTCTAACTCAAGCCACAGGGCATGAGCTGTCTCAACATACACAACACTATTCTTAATTTCGAGGGACATAGCATTTTGGAGCCAAGTCACAACCATGTCATTACATTGAAGCCATGGTTCCAATAAGGCATTATTTGGAGAGGTGGGTTCACGAAGGGTTCCATCAATGAACCCTAACTTCTTCTTGATTCGAAGGCAGCGACGAACGGTGCGAGTCCAGGAATGGAAGTTCTCAGCAGTGAGAAGGTGGTTTGTGAGTAAGGTTACAGGACCATCATTTGGGTTAAGGTAGTATGGGCTGGAAATATCTTTAGGATTGGTATTGGTTTTGTCGGAAGCCATTATATCTCTGATACCATATTGGTTTTGATAATATCAAAGCAAATGAAGCAGAGGAAGAAGATGCAGAAAATACTTTCTGTGTATATTGATAAAACGTGGTGCTTACAATGCAGTAATACTCGTACATATATACATTGCAAAAAGGAATAAAAGAATCTGATCCTAACGAACTTTGGTACAGAGAATCAAAACAGAATGACAGCTCATCCATTTGGATTTAATCTAGAAACTTCTCTTGATTCCACATTCTGCTGATGAAGTATAGCTGAGCTGTGAAGGCACGTGTCTTGCATTGCTGATGTGTGTTGCTGCTGTGTAAATTCTAACACCTCTCAAAGTGAGTTATTCTTAATGTATTTTTTATCAAATATTTTTGGGTGTTGTTAAAGACGTGTTTTACACCACCAACTACACAGATCATCTATAACAAATGAAGGGGCAGCACTGATTGCTCTGTGGAGTCTCTGATACCAAAGTTAGTATAGTAATATGGGAGTGAATGTATGTAAAGAAGAAGTGAATCCAGTTTTCTTTTTGTTACGGCCTCTTGTAAGCTATTTATAGAGGTTATTTTCTTAGAGTGATAGAACTCAATTTACTTTGTGAAACATTTTCTTTTTAGAAGTCTAAGTCTTGTGAAATATTTTTCTTTCAGAGTCTAATTATTGTGAAGTTTTTCCCTTTTTAGAAGTCTGAGTACCTTATTCTTAGGAGTTTGAGTCTCTTCTTGACTTTATCTCTTAACTAAATTTGTGGAAGCTCAAATATCCCTTCCAGGTGTTTTATAATCTTAAAATATATAAATTTAGTACAAATTCTTAAAAAAAAATTAAAAAAAAATCATCGTACGTAGAAATAAAGAATTTTTTTTTTTCATGACATCATTGATCGTCTCATATATGTCCTACTTTATTTATATATATATATATATTTATATATTTATGCATTGGCGCTGTAAACATGATGTAATGATGGTCAGCTGTTAATTAATTTGTACAAGAGAGCCTAGGTGATAAATGTATTATATGAAAATTAATTAATTGGTGAAATTAATTAAGTATTATCCAACTACTAATTAATTATTGATTAAACAGCTGGAAAAGTACCGTTATATATAATAATGGGAAGCACATAATTGGTGGGAGATCAAAACTTAAGAAAATTCAATTAATTACTACGGAACGTCTATCCAACAATTTTAATTCTATCTCATGCGGACACACACAGATTATATATAACAACAAACGTCATTTTTCTACATGCTAGCTAGCTAATCTGCAGATAGCCCAGTGGACTCTCTGATCACTCTCACAAATATATATAATGATAGAAGAAGAAATGATAGAGAATTATATAATGGAATTTTCTCCGGTCCATACATTACTTTAGGTCAAAGGATGATCTGATTCACTTGTAAATTCTACAAATCGGAGAGATCAAATTAGAGAGCTAGCCCATGACTTAGGACTACGTACATCTAAACAAAAAAAATGTTAAAATATAAAACTAACAGATATCAGAGAATATATATATATATATTACAGATATTAGCTAGTACTTAAATTATATATATTAATCGATTAAGCTACTTAATTATATATATAGAAAGCTTGATCGATCTACATTAATAGCAGAAGTACATTAGCCACTGGAGAAATCTGGCTAGGCCAGGCATGATGTTTCAATAATATTATTGGCATGCAATGCATCAAAGGATCAGATCAACCAATTGCCAAGCAAATTATAACATCGTCGATCGATCTAATTTATGAATTGGTTAAAAAATTATTCATCCATCCCTAATTAGTAGTACTACACTATAATTAATGCACAAATTGAAGCACATGATAAAGATCAAAACAAGTATTAATGCTGATCTCTCGTCTTAGCAAATAATTAACTACTGAAATTAAAGAGCAATATCTCTATTCAATTAATGCTCATTATGAAATATGATCATTATCCAATTAATGGCACATAATAATCAAAACAACCTCTTCTGCTGCTGCTCACAATTAATATATAATGCCCGGATATAATTAAATTAAGCTATTTTCCTGCATATGTAGTACTTCTAGTTTCATTTTTATGGTAAAGTATTACATTAGGTTCAACTAATTGGCCCTCAAGTGTTCAAATTATGAATCGCTAATACTTGTATATATCTTCCATAGACTGTACTAGAATTCTTTCCCTCGATCTATCTCTACTTGTGTGTAGACGTACTGGCAAAGACGAATAAAACATCGTCCACTAAACATGAAACGACAAGTGCTCGGTCCATAAAAAGATCTCATAAAAGTAAATTAATTAGCTTTACAATTTTTTATGTACCACAAAATTAGTCGTATTAATTAGCATGTAAGCTTTGCTTTTGTTTGTGAACTATACGTATATATATATATATATGTTTCAAAATAATTATATAATGTATATAACCGTGTGCAAAGCTAATTAAGCAATTTGTAGATCATAAAGTAGCTAGCTAGCTAGCTGGAAAGTCGATCCACATCTTAGCCTTTTGTGGTATTTACGTGATACAAACGTTTTTCAAAATGATCCAGTACTACAAGAAAATTAGATTTTTGGGACCATTTAATTGCGGCAAAAAGATCATTTATGATCAAAATAAATTCATTTTAATTGTAAATAGTCATTTCGCTAGAATTAACTGACTGCAAATAAATAATTTTCTTATAGTGATATATATATATCTATCATTTAGTTCCAACCAAGAAGAGATCTAAGAAATTAAGAAACTAACATTTTTCAGTGCCTCTTTTTTCTCTGTTAAGTTTCAAAGATACTCAGTACTTCAAGTACTATATTTCCTGATCAGTCATTGGGGCAAAAGTTGTTCGATTCGGAGCTTAAGAGTTTTAATTTGTTTTTCATCTTCTAAATTGTTAATTGGGAATTGGAAATAGGTTAATTCCATTCTATCAAAATCCAAAACTGAGTGACATGAATTAAGTTTGTTCAAATGTGGCATGAGTTAGGTAGCTAGGCATGATGCATGTTTTAGATCTTAATTAATGTTCTCCAATCTCTCCATAAGTAGTACTCATGTAAACATATATATCATGCTGTTTTGATATTTTGTAACTGACATGCAATTAATAGTACTGATTCAACGTTAATTTTCTAGCTAGCTACTTTCTACCGCTCATGCATGTATGTAACGTTTGGTGATCAGCCAATTAATAGTACTGATCCTCTAATTAGTTGGCAGGAGAGACTGGCATTAAGAGATAGATCAGACACTAGCTTGGTGATCTTGCAACACTATAAATTGATCCTCAAACTAATTCAGAAGAACTAGGGTTTACGCTAGCTGTTGAGGAACTNAACTGAGAAACGCTTTCTTATTCTTATATTCAATCATTAACAAATTTATAAACAGGAAAAAGGCATTTGATGAAGTGCGCATGCAGCATCAGAGAGATGGAAAGACACTAATAATCGCCCCTAGTTGCCGCCCTATATTTATATGTCATGATGATCATAGACATGAATAGCTATATGCAGTTTCCTCAATACATGCAGTTCTAGCCCTCATATATATGTGAATATACACCTCAAACTTGCTCAAATAAGCAGAGATATTAAGAAAGTTCGAAAAAAAAAAAAAGAAATGACATAGGAAGGAAAGAGGGAGATCATGAAGGCCTAGAAAAAAGAAAATGGTTTCTCATGACTGACCTCCGAGAAGTCTGCAGATCAATCCTTAATTGGTTAATTTGCTTTTAACTGGGTTTCTTCAAGAAACCCTTTCTTGTTCTTTTCCGAGAGACAAGTTGAGATCAGGACCAATATGTTGGATATATCACCAACAATTTTTAACTAAAAAGCTGAAGGAAACTTTACAGGGTGATCTGATCTTCCGACCATGATCTTCTTAATTAATCTCCTCCTAGCTAGCTTCTCCATCCCTGATAATTACTCAAGTCTAACATTTCCAGTATATATATATCTCACTTGGAATCAAGACCAATTAAAATGGAGGCCTTGGAGCAGTACTAGTACTCCCAGTACCCCAGCCAAACAGATCTCCAGAAAATGGAAAATTCCCCATATTCCCAGCTCCCATACTAGAAAGAGAAACAGTACCTCCACCGCCACCCTCCCCAAGGTGCCCCCCGCCTCCAGTCACTTCCGAAGACTGTGATGCAGTGGGTCGGACTTGCACGGCCCCAGCTTCCTCCTCATCCAAAGTCGATAGACGTTCGAACACGGCGTTGGCAAACGACGCAGCCATCAAAACCACCGGACCCGAGGCCATTAAGGGTCCCACTACACTTCCCCCAACTACCTGTCCCTGTGCACCAGACAAAAATATTGACAACCCCCCAGCACCAGGAGGTGCCGGAGGTGGGAGCACGGTCCCCGAAAGAGACAGAATCTCGAACCGCCCGTGCAGCGTCACCACACTCCCCGGTGCCGGAGCCGTAGGTTGCCGCAGCGTAACGTTCGCCACCGTGCCGGTTCCGCTGAGCACACAGACTCCCCTCCCTCTTCTCCTCGCAAAATTCGAGACGCTCTCCACGATGTCGGCGGCGTTCGACACCTCCAGGACGTGGGATCGGAGGGCGCTGGGGCTGTCCCGCGTTACGATAATCGGTGGCTTCGGCTTGTTCTTCGAGCCTTGAGGACGGCCGCGTGGTCTGCGAGTGGAAGTGGTGGCTGCACCGGAGCTACTAGTGGCTTGGGCATCGGCGTCGGGCATCTGGTCTGGATCAGAGGAGTTGTTGGAATCAGAGGTTTGCTGGGAGCTGGGTTGATGCTGAGGGTTAATAGTAGAAATGGGCGGTCTCTGGAGGTGCAGTTCGGGTATGAGCAAGTGATTAAAGTAGCGAGAACCAGTCTGGTTTGCTTCATTGTAACCAGCCATGGCCACATCTACTCTCTCTCCCACAACTAATTTATTCTGTAGCCGTGTAGCGGAACTCTCTCTGATCTTAGACTCAAAGCAAAGAGGCAAAGCTCGATCGAGGACGTAAGAGGAGGAGTTACCTTTTTCTCACGCAGGACTACAGAATCCAAATCTTTATCCCAAAAAGAAAATAGTAAGCTCTGGAACTCACATACCGACAACGGAAAACGTTTTTCCGGGATTTTAGATCTGACTTCCGAGAGTAAATATATCGAGTCGTCGGAGGGCTATTATTGGGGAATAATCCGTTACAAGTTCTGAAACAACCTGAAGGGATCTTCGTGCGCAGTCTTCCGTACCAATCAACAAAAACTGATCAAAATTGAGCAGTTACATCAAATCCCCAACCAAGTCTGTAATTCGAAGTACTATGCTTAATTCGTTCAGAGCTTTTGCACTTGGTATTTGTTGCAAATCAAACCAAGAACCTTCTTGTCCCTTTTTTTGGGCAGGGAATCAAATCCCAAAACCAGCAAGAGGCCGTGGCTCCCGACGAGTCCTGCGAAGCTGTTTCTACCATTTAGATGAACCAGATAGTAGAGAGAACTGAGAAAGAAATTGCCGTAGTCAAAAGATTAGAAGAAATTAGGTTTTGACCAAAGTTTTCAATACCGTTTGGGGTGCGGTTTAGGTTGTGTTGGAACGAAATATTTTTGGATGTCGTATCGTTTCGAAATATTCTACATATAATAAATTAATTATATATATAAATTATATTTTAATATAATATCAATACAAAATTTAAAAAGTTAAAATGCATATTTATAAAATTACTTCTAAATTCTCAATTCATCTATTTTTTAAAAAAAAAAAATCATCTTCACTTCAAAAAAGAGAGTAAAAATTTGATTTCATTCCTCGAGAAAAAAAGATTAAAAAAAAGTGAAGAAAATAGTCTTTAAGTGTGAGAATTTGAGTAAAAATTATAAAAAAAATTAGAATTTTTATATTAATTACAAAAAGAAATAATTTTGGTTGATACATTGAAAACTGGTTGATATTAACCAAAACGCATCAGTACAGTCTGTATTTAACCAGATATGAAACACATACATTTTCATTTTCTATACCAGTCACTACCCCAGTATGGTAAATACCAGCCATGCCGACTCATATGGTACGAAATTTAAAACACTGATTTTGACAATGAGCTTAGATTAGATTAAATAAGTTAAATTGAAATTTAAAAGTTAAATAAAATATTATTATAATATTATTTTTTAATATTATTATTTTATTAAGATTTAAAAGAATTGAATTATTTATTATATTTTATATAAAAATTCTAAAAAAAATAGAATGATAAAATAAGATGAAAGATTAATTACACTTTGGTTTCTAGAATTTTCTCTTAATTCATAATGTGACTCTGAAACTACTTATTGCATTATAATGGACTCTCGAACTTTTAAAACTTTTCAATCCCTCCCTTCCGTCTACCAGTAACGTTAAATCTAACTTAAATTCACTGAAAAGATATCATTTTCATTTAATTTATTATTATTGACCATATGAAATTATATAAAATAAAAAATTATTTAATGATTAATTATTTATTATTAATTGATAGCATATATTATTTTATATTTTATATAGTTAATGATAATAAGTTAAATAAAAATTACGTTCTTACAATGAATGTTATGTACATGAACAACACGTAAAGTAAATTTTCGTTAGATTTAACGCTGCTGGTAGGCGGAAGGGAAGAATTGTGAAGTTTTAAAAGTTTAAAAATTTACTTTGATGTAATTAATAGTTTTAGAGATATTATAAATGGAGTGAAAATTTAAAGAGGTAAAATATAATTAACCCTAAGATCAAGCATTTTGTTTCAAATGAAATGAATATTGATGAAGAAAATGAAAATCCTCTGATAATTTTCCACCGTCGAGCTGTGGGAAAAGTGAAGAAAAGGAATTAAAGAAGCAACCATGAAATTCTTCCGAGAAATCCACGCGCTCCAGTGACGGTGATGGAGCCATGAGTGGGAAGAGAAAAATTTGCAAGAGCTTCGAGGAGAAAACAGTGGAAATGCGTGCGGTAAAACTAGAGAAGAATCCAAGCAAAATATGAAGACAAAAAAACGCTCTGCCCGGTGAGAAAGACTACCCCCTCTTTCTTTCCAGAGCGTTCATATTTTTGTTCGTACTTGAATTTTGTTTCCACGCGTGCCGAGAGCGATGCTTTCCTTCCTGTTTAGGGTTTATCCACCCATTCTCGCCATTGTTACGAAATTTGTTTGTTTCTCAATCCATCTCATTTATAATCTCATTTCATTAATTATTATAAATTTTTTAAATTTTTATGCAAATAAAATAAATAATTTAATTTTTTTAAATCTTAAAATAATAATAATAATATTAAAAAAATATATTTTAAGAATGTTTTTTTTAATTTTTTAATTTTTATCTCAACTCATCTTATTTCATCTATAAAAATAAACAAGACCAATTTTTAAATTATAAAAAAAAAAATTATCCTGCTCAAATATATGAAAGGAAATTAAAATATTATTTTTTATATTTTATAATTAATGATGACAAGATTCCACGTGATATGTTAGATCTATTTTATGATAAAAGTAATTTTACAATCTAATGTTCTACATCAAATCACGTCAGTTTGTATATTTACTTTTATATATTCTCTTTGTGGCTAAAGTATTTCTTTTACATAAAAGTAAATTAAACTGACGTATCTTGATATAATATACTAAATTGTAAAGTTACTTTATATATATAATTAAGTTGAATTAGTAATAAATGAATAAAAATAGCAAATAAAGGTTTACAAAAGACCCTAAATAAATGTTGTTATAATTTATATTCCATATAGTAGACTTAGGCTTGGTTTGGATAGTAAAAGTATTTGATAATGTTTGTGAATAGTAGTAAAAAGTAAGTGAAAAGTAATAATAGAATATTGAATAGTAGTAAAAAATGGGTGAAAAGTAATGAATAATAATAAAAATATGTAAAAAGTAATAATAAAGTATAAAATAGTAGTGAGAGTACATCAGAGTACTTCACCACCCAAGCTAGGCCTTAGTAATAATATTTCTTGTGGTGATCATCATGGACCTGCATGCGTGCTGCATTGGGATCTTGGGGTGTGCCAAAATTCCATCTAAATTAACCTTAGGAAATCATTCGGGACTAACATATATATATATATATATATATATATGAGTTTGAGTTTCATAAGTTCAAAGAAAACGTTGTCTCCTACATTAATTCACAACTAAGATGGTCAATTTCCACGCGCACATTAGATCATGAGCAGCTTGATATTATCATGAGCAGCTTGTTATTGACAAGACTGATCCCATCACATAATAAATAGATGAAGTACTGTATTAGCTTGAAAAACCAGAGCATTCTAGGTTTAGATAATGACAATAATTAGGGAAATGAAAATATTAGATGCAAATTATTGTTTACCTATTCATTTCATCGGGAAGGATCCCAGTTAAAACAGAACTTTATTTATTTATTTATTTTAAAAAAAACTGTAAATCTAGCATATTTCTTTTTAAAAAATTGGAATTATTTTTTAGGTCAATTCTACTATAGGTACCCGACGTTGGGTACCTATTGCGGAATCGTGTGACGTGGCTAATACCATGTTACTTTTATATTATTATTTTAATAAATAAATTTAAATAATTAAAAAAAAAAAAAAAACACCTTGGTTTCAGTCTCCCATCTCATCGGCAAACTCTTATGCATCTTAGAAATTTTGTAAGACTCATTTGAGTCACTTTGTAAAAGATGGGATAAAATTGACGTAGGCGAATCTCCCACCAAATGCCCTTTCAACCGTTCCAAGTCCTCCCATCTGTTTTTTGTTTTTCATTTCGTAGATCTCTAGCTATTTTGTTCCAAAACAAGTTCAAATATGTGGAAAAAATCCAAAACAGAGATGTTTGGTATTTGACATTCAAGAAACTGATTCATGTCCTTCATTATTTGCGACCAATCGGAGCAATAAACTTGTGCCCATAGAAATTATTTCGTAATATCTTCTAACGAAATAAATTAATATAGCTGAAAAATGAGTTTCTGATTCTTGTATGTCCAGTGTAATGGGTTCACGTAGAGGATCAACTTCTGCTGCTGCTGCTCCTCCTCCCTCCGCTCAACGTAGTGACGTTGCAAACAGATGACATGCCCGCAATCCGTTCCCTCTCACAGTCCGTTCTCGTTCATTCATTCCCTCAAATAGATGACATACGCGCACATTCACGATGTCAACCATTGAAGAAGAACCAGAACCTACTCATGAGTTCAAACCAACTAGCCACTTCGATTCCGATTTGTCCTCCTCATGGGGCTCCAACGTCGACAAGAAGCCAGCTCGACAACGACGAATGGACACCCCGTTTCGTGGGGTCCGTAAAAGGAGCTGGGGTCGCTATGTCTGGGAGATAAAGTTGCCCGGACAAAAGACCCATATCTGGTTAGGGTCATTCGGGTCACTGGAGATGGTAGCTCGAGTTCACAACTCGACCGCCTTCTTCTTGAAAGGAAACTCGGCATGCCTGAATTTCCCAGACTTGGCATAATGGTTGCCTCGGCTCGAGTTGTGTTCGAGAAGAGATACAATCCTTCAGTCTTTTGTTTCTTCTTCATGTTTGTATAAATCACAGTGGTTTTGAATATAAATGAAACGTCTCGTTTTATTTTATTTATGTGGATGACTGTGTACGCCAGGTTCCCCACCTCCGGGTGCAAGTAGCTTTTTTCTTTTAAGATTGGAAAGATTAGCTCGGGGCAAAGAGCCAAGAGATCAAACTAGCTAGAAAGTCCACTCCTGGCCATGATCTATCCGTACAACTCAAATTTAAAAGATGATCTAGTACGTTAAAATATAAGTGGGACCCACAGATGGAGCAAATCGATCGGTGGTCTGTGGTTGGTGGTCGGACCACGTGGAAGCTGATATCGGCTCATGGGAACTTGGTCAACCTTATCTATACTTTCGATATTACACATCAATACTTATCTATTTATATGTAAATATACATATATATAAGAAATGAAAGGTAATTTTGACCCTCCCAACTCTGCCGTCCTCTTCCAGATCAGAAAATGCAAAAGGCTTATTTCAACCCAAAAAAAAAAAAAAAAGAGAAGAAGAAAATGTAAAAGGCAAGCTCTACCTTTTGTCCCCCCCACCAAGTTAGTTCCCAACCACACATAGACTGACTCATAAGAGTGTTGATGATCTCCGTCGCTTTTGATGTTGCATGGGCATATCCAAGAGATAGATTTATTAGTATTATATATATAAAAATATATATATGCCCACTTACTTAGTTCCACATAATCATGACATGTCAGCATCCGTCGTTTTACTTACTAATTGTGTGGCTCTCAAACGCCCCCTCCATCATTGGGATCATTTCTTCTTCACCCTCGGCAATAATGCCAACTATATTTTGCATACTTCATGTTAATGATGCGACACCATCATTCATTTTGTGGTAGATCAACCAATAAAATGTTACTAACTGTTTTCTAAAATAAAAAGAGCATGTACAATTCACTTCCTCTATATCTCATTTTATAGAAAAATCAAACTTGAAAGAGAGATTTTCATATGATAAACTTCGTGCAGCTATGAATCCACAATTGCACATTTAAGCTCGACAGCAAAGATCAATGAAGTAGCCATTCCTCGTGGCATAACATTTGATACATTTGTCATTCATAAAACATGATATGGTTATAACATTGTTGATATCGTGTTTCACAACTTGGACAATTCCGTATTGTTGGACTTGATCTTGATCCTGTTAAAATAGAGAATGGAAGGCTCGGGATGTTGTTGGGATAGAGTAAAAGAGAGAAGTATACAATTAGATAGAATGTGAGCTGAAGTATGAAAGAGTCTAAACCTTTCCCTTAGTTGAGAGAGGGGGTATTTATACCTGGTCGGGATGATCTCAAGGCGGAAATAGTGGGTGTGCACCTACGCACTGGGATAGGGTGTCCCTCCAACTCCTTGTCGTGCTACAGACTTGCCAAACCTGATTGTGGTTGTCATTGACACCCCAGTCGTCATGTCATAGCGTGTCGAGTTTTGAGATGTATTAAATGCGGCGTGACTCCCTGTCATGACGTGCCCGTCTCCATCTATTAAATACGACGTAGTTCTGGTCAGGTACGTGCATTCCTATAACTTGTCCAGATGTCAGAGTTCAAGGATAGGGGGTGTCCCTGAATGTCGACGAGTAATGATGTCATATAATCCTACCTTCCGTTCTCTAGTTAGCGTGCTTTGTCCGATTACTCTTCCTCCTGAGTCGACCACGCCTTGTCCTCGGGGCCTTATGAACCAAACCTATTCCTTGAATTCAGTTCTAGAAATTATTAAATAATATTTTTTTAATTATTAAATAATAAAAAAAAATTAAAAAAAATAGTGTATAGAATTTTACATTATTTAAAAATAAAATATTCTTTACTCTTTATAACATTCATTTCAATTATATAATGTTTATCTTTTATATTAATGTCATGTCAATTGTCAATGTCACTATCAAATGAGTATGAATACGTGATGCATTAGCATTTAGCAGTGGTAAAAATGGAATCACAAGTCAGTCTAAAAAAGTTGAACAACTGTAGATACCTTGAATTGGAAAGATTCAATAACCATCATGTCAGCATCAAAGTTCATCATCTCGAGAGATTAGGGGTCCCACTGCACACAAGTGGGGGGAGTTGATGGAGATGTTTGAGTCTAAAGCTGACGTGTGATTGTTATGCAAAAGTCTATCACATCCCATTTTAGTCATTCCCCCACACCCACTTGTGTTAGTGTGTCTCCCATTATAGACGACGCGCCGCCTTAACTAGTAATGCTGTTATGCTGCACACTTCTTTTAAAAGATAATGAAATTTATTATTAAAAAATATTTTTTTTATTTAACTCTCCTATTTATTAGTTTTTTTAAAAGATATATACAGCATTTGTAAATTTTATAATTACAAATATTATTTCTTTTCATTTTATTTCTGATCACCTCATTTTAGGATTAATGCAGTCTCGTAACAAATTAGATAAATTTCTTAAGTTATAAATATTCTAAAATTTTTAAGACATTTGAATATTAATTTAATTAAACTTTTAATATTCAAAATCATAACATTAAACAAATGGTGGGTGATGCACAAAGGATCAAATACATGTACAATATTTAGTTTTCAATTTGTTTGATTGAGTTCTTATGGCATGTCTATAACAAACTATCAACATCACTTATATGATAATATTTAATTTATAAATTTTAAAATTAATTTTTTTTAAATCAAACTAGGTTATACAAGTATTTTACTAGATATACATATCATCGACACCAACTTATATATAGAATTTTCCTTATTTAACTGCATGCAGGGATTATTTTCTTTATGTTTATATATATGATCTTATGTGTATATATATTTATATATAATAATAATAAATAGGTAAAGAATAAAATAGATTACATTTCTTTCAATGATATCTTAAGGTGAGGTTGACTGGCATATTATATTCCATATACACTATATGGGTTTATATATCAAAGAGTCCTTGATCTAGTGGCTGCTCCCGGTCGATAGTGTATTAATTCATCTATTTATTTTTTTTTAAATTATGTTTTTTTTAATACTTTTAAAATATCCATAATATTATTAAAAAAATTCCTTAATCACTAAATAAAAAAATAAAAAAACCCAGCGGGACTCACTATCAGAAGAATCGAGCAGGACACATAGCATTTTTTATCTATATTAAAATTAATTTAAACCATTAATTACTTCAACCGAGTTAGAAAGCTGATATTGTTCTTATATATTAAGCTTGGAGCCAATTATAAATATTGATATATGAACTTCTAACAATTAATTAGATTTATTTTAATTGATTATTAATTCAGATTAATTATAATTAAAAGCAAACTAACTAGCTAGCTAGCTATTTCCAGCCAAAGTACTGACTGCGATTAAGAAGATGTACATGAACCACATGAAAATTAATGTAAGCATGCATGCATGAGCATAACGGACCGTAATCTCATTAAATATAGTTAAGCTCGGTTCAACGACCACAATCTCGCTTAAATATAATTAAATATTTAAATATAGGGAACACAAAAATAAAAATAATAATCATAAAGGTACGTAACAAATGTAATATTATAAGCAGATTAAAATAAAATAATAATTAGCATGCATTATTATTTTAAGGGACATGAGCGGTCCACATTTCATCAAGTGAAAATCAAAATTTGAATGCTTAATTTTAAATTTTAATATAATAATGAAAGGTGCACATTAAACTTGACTAAAAAACGCCCATGCATCCTAAGGACCACTAAAAAGCGTAATTATCAATATAAACAAGAATAATTAAGTATGTTGGCCAAGTCCAAGACTGCTTTATTTATAATATAATACTAATAATTTGAGTAGTTAGTGGAGAGGCAGGCACACGTACGATTGCCAGATCATCTTCCAGCTGCCAGATCACCAAACCCATTCGTCGTCCTCTCTCTCTAAAGAACGATTCTGGCCTTTTCATTTGGTCTTTTCAGCCCAATCTAATCTCCCACATTAGTCTTAACTTGTTTTTGGAAGATTAACTGCTATATGTATCCCTTATTTTTTTAAACTTAATTATATATTATTTGATCGATCAATGTTAGGAAATGATCCAATGGTACTTGGATCATTGCAGATAGTTAAATGTTTGAAGTAGGGAGCTTAATTAGAATTGCCATGCTGCTATGCATATTGGTTAGGACGTGGGGAGCTTATCCCTTGCTGCTAAGGATCTTAAAGCAAATTATTTTTCTACTGCTGATTACTTCTCAGTCAAATCAAGGCCTATCAATTCATATGTTTTGAAAAGTTTCCTTCTAGCTAGGCCTGTTCTTAATGCAAGTTTATTATGGAGAATAAGAGATGGAAGAAAGCTTAAAATTTGGAAGGATCAGTGGTCCCTTGTCCCTCAACCTTCAGAGTGCAATCTCCTATCAACATTCTAGATGTTGAAACTCCAGTTTTTGACCTCATAAATCCAGACACCATGCAATGGGATCTATCTCTTATCTATACTATCTTCTCAGCCTCAAAGGCTAAGTTAATTAGCTAGATCCCTATTAGCCCATGTAGGAGCTAAGATATGCTAACTTGGAGATGTTCAAACAATGATATGTTCTCTGTAAGGAGTGCATATCATCTCCAAGGCTCCTTAAAAGAGGATAGTGTGGGGCAATCATCAGTCCAAAACTCCAATTTGAAATTTTGGAACAAAATATGGGGTATCCAAACACCTCAAGCTACCAAATCTTTTATGTGGAGAGCTGTTAATAAGTCCCTAACCACGAAGCTGAACCTGCATAGAAGGAAAGTGAGTGAATCACCCCTCTTTCCAATCTGCTCGATGGAACCTAAATCAGTCTCTCATTCCATCTGATCTTGTAAAGCAACTCGGGATGTATGGTCTATGAACCCAAGAAGAATTCAAAAGCTAAGTATCTTTGAAGGCTCCTTTAAAGACATTATGATATCTATAATGGCTCTGTTATCTCCTCTAGAAGTCATTGAATTTGCGGTTACTGCAAAAGCCATCTGGCATAGGAGAAATACTTGGCTCATTGAACAGTAGTTCCATTCTCCTTCTCAAGTATCTAAACTAATCCAAACAGAGATGGTTGCTATTCAACTTGGGATAGAGGATGGTAAAAAACAAACTAAAGTCCAAGAGTTACCAAACATCAAGTGGATTGTTCCCCCACCAAATGTATTCAAAGCCAACTGGGATGCAACAATTGACAAAGGTAACTCAAGGCTGGGGATTGGGGTGATCATGAGGAACTCAGAGGGATCTGTTATAGCATCTTTGTGTTCCTCTATGGCTCTGACTCCTGTTCCATTACTTGGTGAAGCAGTAGCAGCTCGAAAGGCTACTTCCTTTTGTGCTGAGCTGGGGCTACAACAACTGATCCTTGAAGGTGATTCCCTATCTGTGGTAAAAACAGTTCAACACAAAGATGATAGTTGGAGTACCATTGGGCTGGTTATTAGAGACATTAAGGCTGCGTTTGGTTACACAACTCATCCCAACTCATCTCAACTCATCATTACACCTTTTTCAAATCCCAATACAAAATATAATAAACAATTCAACTTTTTCAAATCCCAAAACAACTTTAATATTAAAAAATAATATTCTAACAATATTTTATCATCTCAACTCAACTCACTTCAACATCCAAACCCACCCTAAGTTCATGCTATCCAAAACCTGCAATTGGTCAATAGTACATGTCCATAGGGAGGCTAATGTAATTGCCCATCATTTGTCAAAATTTGCTCTTTCTTGCACGGAAGAATGCACACTTATTGAGAATTCTCCTCTATGTATTCAGCACTTTCTTTAATGAATGAAATATCTACTTTAAAAAAAAAAAGGACGTGGGCTCACACATCTTTAATAAGCTTAGAAACGTACCACGCGTGCATTATTGGTGATAGGAAAATAACTTGTACAAATTCAGAATATGCAAGTTTTCCCATATGCATGAAATATCCACTTTATTTATAGGAAAATTCTACACATGACCATACCATCATTCCACTATATGATATGATTGAATGATTCTTTATCATTCAGTATGATAAATGTGTCACATCTTACGTAATGAGATGAAAATGAAATGAGAATCTGATGTATAACATTACTCTTATTTATATATAGTAGATCTCACTTCTTTATTTAAAATGATTGCACCAAAATTGCACTGTCCTAACTCCTAAGACATGTAATTAGTATTCGAGATACATATGTATGTTTCTAGTTAGCTATTTGCTTCTTTTTTGCTAGCTGATTGCATGTGATGATCTGTTTGTTGCTGGCTTATTTCTTACATATATACCGATCTGTTCGTTACATGAGCATGCGTTAACTCTCACTCTCAGGGTGCTACACTACCTGTGTCAAACATACACATATACATGTACTAATTGCTTGTTATAAATTGATAATCCTTGTAATTGATGATATATAGCTGTATTATCTGTAAGTGCTTGCATGCAAGGGAGTTGGTAATTAAATAGTTGGTCGGGGAAAGTTGAGCTCTTTTTATGGGTTCCATTTGTGCGTGCACATTTTCAATTTATATTAATATATATTGACAGAGGGGAGGAATTGACTCTCACTGTGGCTCCGTGGAAGACCGACAGTGCTTGCCTGCTTGGTTCATAACACATTTAAGTTGTCCCCAACCAACCAATTGCGGAGGTGTCATTTCTCTCTTTGAATTGGATATTTCATTTAGGCAATGCCAAAAGGTTGATTCACTGATCGGAATAATTCAACCTATAAACCTTTTTACAAGGTTGGCTTTGTTGATGCTGTAAAAATCGCACATAAGGCCAGAAGGAGAGAAAGAGTCATTCCCGACCCACTGAGTCAACTGGGCCTTCATCGGTGTTGTTTGGAGCCTCCGCAATGTTCTGGTGCTATTTTATGGTGGCGATGCGTTTGACCATAGTAGTGGATAAAACATAAGTGCAGAGAAAGTAAAGAGAAATGAACACCAAGATTTACGTGGTTTGGCCCTAGTCTTACGTCCACGGGAGTTTGGGGAGGGAAGTTTCCATTATAATATATTTGTTTACAACCACTCATGGTCCCTCATATCTCACTATATAAAGAAAATTGGAACTCTTCCTGTTGGAGATGCTGTCTTCCTTTAGAGGTTGCTGGAGAAGAAGAAGAAGAAGAAGATCTGATCTCGAGAGAGTCCTTTTGTCATCTTGTAGAAGGCTTTTTATATATCTCCTTGTTGCGTGTGTCAGATTCCCTTCTCTTTGTACTTTTCCTCTGACCCCTCTGACACTTGCATGCTCTCATGTCCCTCATTGTCTCTTTCTTGTTTGTCTTCTTGTCCCTAATGGTGGTCTGGTGGGCTGGGCCCAACTATGGGCTATGATATTTTGTCTCTTTATAGGCTTGCCACAATAATTCTCTTGCATTATTATATGGAAATACCTCAACAACTATTAAGAAGGGCATCTTAATTAACACATTCATCAGGAATTAGATTGCCACAATAATCTACTTGCATTAGATGGAGATTTTCTGAAAGGATAGGGAAACCATATAGGATTAAATCTGTTGTACAAAGAGAGAGAGAGAGAGAGAGAGAGAGTAATCAAGTATAACTCCTCATACTATTAAGTACAAATTTAAAAGCGAAAAGAGTAATGCTAAGTACAAGCCTCAAATAAACAAATCTCATACAAGCCATTTGTAAAATAGTGGATTCCACTAATAAAGAATAGTTTTTTTACAAAAATATATATCCATCATCATTTTTCTCATCATCTCATGATGTGGCATTAGATGATAGATTCACAAGTAAAATATAATAAATAGTCTCCAATCATCTAATGCCACATTATGAGATGATGAGAGGATGATGAGAATTGAGATAATGAACAGTATTACTCATGTTTACTACTCTGCCTGCAATCGGCTGGGTCAAGAGGTTGCCTGACTCAGAGATCTAAATCAAAATGACCACTGACATACCTCTAGCCATCACTCAATTAAAGAACTGGTATAGATAGATTTGGCATATTAGAAAAATACACAATACTACAACCTTTTTAAGATCATCTCAAGATATGGAATTTTGAGTATCAAACATCTGCAACAATTAAGGAATCCGCTTCCCCTTACATTCGGGAACCTTATCAAGGAAATCAATGCCACAATGGATTCAAACATCATTCTTCTTGAGCTAATTGCAATAGTTCCAAAAGATAGACCAATAGCTACAGATGCATCTTTCAACCTATCTACAGTTCAGTTAGAACTTCCACTCATTAAGAGAAGTGGGCAGCTTCCTTTTTCTTTCCTTTTTTCTTCTTTTTTTCTTTTTAATTTTTATTAGTGTCTGTAAGATAAGATAGAGTAATGCATACAAAGATAAACAAATTGTGTTGGAGTAGGTTTCAATACCTTACTCACTGAAAGATTTGTATATTTATAGAGTTCTAGTTACAAAAGAATTTGACTTTACAAGGATATCTAACAAACTATATTAACAAGCTAAAAATGATTGTTACAATTCTAATTTCAAGTATTCAAAATTATGTTTTGACATTGTTGCATATTCGGCATCTGATTTGATATTGCTGCATAATCGGTCATGCTAAAACCCCCTGCAAACTAATGGGCAGCAAGTAAATCATCAGTTTGGATCTTAAGAATTTAAATCTTAAGGCTGTATGTCCCTTAGCAAACACGTCTGCAATTTGATCTTTTGTGGAAATATGACATACTTGAACATCTTTGTTCACAACCTTCTCTCTCACAAAGTGATAATCCACTTCAATATACTTTGTCCTAGCATGGAAGACTGGATTAAAAGCCAAAGCAATTGCTCCTATATTTTCATACCAAATCACTGGACATTTAGTAAGAACAACTCTTAATTCTCGAAATAACATGGACATCCAATAGAGCTTGGCAACAGCTAAGGCCAGTGACTTGTATTATGCTTCTACACTTGAACGAGAGACCACATTATGCTTTTTAGCACTCCAAGAAATAAAGTTTTTGCCTAGAAAAATAACATATCCACTGCTGTTAAGTCTGTCATCCGGATTGCCTGCCCAATCGAAATCACAATATGCATTTAACTCTATGGCTAAGGGTGTGTAATAAAGACCATAATCAACTATCCCTTTTAGATATCGTAGAAAACGTTTGAGAGTAATTTAGTGGCCTTCACGTGGACTATGCATAAAATGGCATAATTGGTTGACAATATAGGAAATATCAGGTCTGGAAATTGTGCAATATTAAAGTGCTCCAAGAATTATTCTGTAGTTACTAGGATCTGTAAGTAGTGAGCCATCTTGAGATGTTAATTTCTTGCCAGATAAAGTTGGAGAGGATAGTGGTTTTGCTCCAGCCATATATGTTTTATGCAAGAGATTAGTTATATACTTTCCTTGACACAAGTGAAGACCATTTGAATCATGACATGCTTGAACTCCTAAGAAGTAACGCAAATTGGCGAGATCTTTGAGTTGAAATTGAGTTCCAAGTTGTTCAATAAATTGAGTAATAGCTTGCATACTCGATCCTGTCATGATAATATCATCTACGTAGACAACAACAAATATTTGTAAGCTACCTTTGCCATAAATAAACAGAGATGAGTCAACTGAAGACTCAAGAAAACCATATTCAATTAGCTATTGGGAGTGTCTTCGAAACCATGCTCTCGGAGCTTATTTTAGCCCATAGAGAGATTTATGTAACCTACAAACAAAATCAAGTTGAGACTTATCAATAAATCCCTTTGATTGCTTCATGAATACCTCCTCATCCAATATGCCATGTAAGAAGGCATTACAGGCGTCTAGTTGATGAATAGGCTAATGAAAATTCACAACTAGTGCCAGAATTAAATGAATAGTAGAGGGTTTAATTACTGGCAAAAATGTCTCACGATAACGCACTCCATCATGTTGATCAAATCTTTTGGCAACCAAGCGTGCCTTATAGCTCTCTATGCTACCATCCAACTTCCTCTTAATTTTGTATACCCATTTGTTATGAACCACGAGTTTATGAAGTGGTCATGGACATAAGGACCATGTACCATTGGCCATTAATGCATCAAACTCATGCCCCATAGCCTCTCGACATTCAAAGACAGACACAGTTTGCATGAAGCAACTTGGTTCCTATTCATGATAAATAGTGGATAACACACGAAGAGAATGTTTAGTAGAGTAAAAGGTTTTGAAACCAGGGAACTGTTTGGGCTTAAGTTTTCCAGTTTTTTATCTTGTGACTTTCTTTTGGACTGGTTGTTGTGGAGGCAAGTGTATAGGTTCATTATGAGGACATTGAGATAGAAGAAGTGGCCTAGACTCAGTAGCAGGATTTTAAGAGTGTGCAGGGTTCGCAGATCTTGAACTAGGAGTGTTTGTTATACTGATGTTAGCCTCAATATTTCGAATAGGTGAGGAGTCATCATTGTTTGATGGATGAGATAAGGGTTGTGGCTGCACAAAATTTACAGAATATATTAGCAACTGAATAGAAGTTGGTAATTGAAATTGAGAAACCTTACCAGAAAGAATAGAATCATTCTTGGTTGAGGAGTCTGAAACCATATCAGTTGCTGGAAAAGAGTTCTCGTCAAAGATAACATTGCGAGAAATGTAAAATCTACAGTTGTTTAAGTCCAAACATCTATTTCCTTTTTGTTGTTCCGAGTATTCTAAAAAATACACTTTTTACTTTTAAAACAAAGCTTATGTTTTTCATATGGTGAGATTAATGGATAACAACTACACCCAAAAATGCGCAGGTCTCTATACCTAGGGACTGATTTATGGAGCACATAGAAAGAAGATAGTTCTTTAGAACTTTTGTTGGAAGCTCGTTAACTAAATAAACTGATGTTATGAAGTAATCAGTCCAATAAGTTGTTGGTAGATGTGATTTTGCAAGAAGAGTTAATCTCATTTTTCTGATGTGTCTATGTTTTCTCTCTGCAATACCATTTTGTGGAGAATAATATGGACAAGTTAGGCGATGATAAATGCTATTTGTGCTTAAAAAATGTTTAAATTCATCAGAGAGAAATTCACCGACATTGTCTGTTTGAAATTGCTTAATCTTACAAGAAAATAAATTTTCAACAATAGCTTTATATTTCTTGAAAACTTCAAATACATCATATTTATGAGCCATGAGAAACAACCAAGTGAAACGCGAAAAATCATCAATGAAAATAACATAAAAACGACATCCACCAACTGAAGTTATGGGAGACACCCACACATTATCTAATGTATCAAGGCAATGTAAAATATTTTTCATTTGAAAGGATTGGCTATCAACTAGAAGGGAAGTGTGTCCAGTATTTTCAATTGATAAAACTGTCCCTTTGCCAACTGTGATCATGCCTGCTCCTTCAAACGGTTGTTGACTAGTAAGATCTGCTGCATTACTGGTTATGTGCGCATTAGCCCCACTGTTAGCATACCAAATTTGATTATCAAGCGTTGCATTAGATTCAGCTGCCATGGCCGCAAGTTCGGTAGGAGAAATCCGACCTTGATATGCATAATTGAACCTCTCATAGTAGTTTAGTGCAGTGTGATTTTTTTTGCCACAAATTTGGTAGGTAGGCCTATTGGAAGAATTACCTTGCGGACGAGGATTATTTTGTTGTATAGAATAAGATCCATGAGGATTGAAGGCAGATGGAGCTCAATTTTGTCTGAAATTAGTATTTAGACCTAGCTTTTGTGTTTTCTTGGTAAAGTTTGGCACTTTAGATTTGTTAACAGCAAAAGCATAGTGAGTCTCTATAGAATTTTGATGCTGATTTTCGAGCAGTGCCTCAAAGCTGAGTAGTTCAGCTTGAAAATCTTCCAAGGAAAGATCATTATCTCATGTAGCAAAAGTATAGGAGGTAATAAAAAGAGTGAAGCTTACCTTAAGACCCCCTAGTAATTGAGCAATAAGGTCTTGATTGTCCATAGGTTTGCCAGCTGCAACTAGTTGATCAGCGAGACACTTTAACTTCATCAATATAAGCAGTACAAGTTTTATTACCTTGAGAGAGAATTTGAATCTGTCTCTTAAGTAATGCAACCCGTAACTGTGAAGCTAATGCAAAACGGGTCTGAAGAGACTCCCAGGCTTGCTCGGCAGTCTTAATTTCATAAAGAGAAGCAACCAACTTCTCTAAAATAGAATCAAGTATTCAACTTTTAACACAATTGTCCTTCTGAAACCATATTTCATAAGCTGGATTAGGTGCATCCTGAATAGTTTCTTCAGTAGCCTTAATTGTGCCATCAATATAACCAACAAGATCATGACTATTAAGAAAGGCCATGAAGTGCATACTCCATGCCATAAAGTTAGGACCAGTGAGTTTCTCAATAACAGGCTGAGAAGTGGCATGAAGGTTTTGATTGGGGTGGGGCATATTTTCAGTGTTGCTTGAACTAGAAGACATTATGAGGATTTTGGTAATTGCGGAAGCTTGAAAGAAAAGAAAGAATCAGGTGTTAGTCGTATGACTGTCTGATACCTTGTAAGATAAGATAGAGTAATGCATACACAAATAAACAAATTGTGTGGGAGTAGGTTTCAATACCTTACTCATTGAAAGATTTGTATATTTATAGAGTTGTAGTTACAAAAGAATTCAGCTTTACAAAGATATCTAACAAACTATCTTAACAAACTGAAAATGATCGTTACAATTCAAATTTCAAATATTCAAAATTATGTTTTGAAATTGCTGCATATTCAACAACTAATTTGATATTGTTGCATAATCGGTCATGCTAACAATGTCCTGTACAGTAACCAAAAAGTTCTCCCCCATTATTATTTAGGGGAGAAAGTGCCATTTGAGCTAAAGCTCATTGATGGAAGACAACAACTTTCTTTAAGACAGCATAAAATGGAACTGGTATTGATCTGATACTAGGGTCTATTACTCGCCTTAAGATCAGGCACTTATCCGACATGGTCTTCCCAACAATCTATCGACATGAAAATGCAAACTAGACATTTTGCTTCCAAGGTTTATTCATTTATAGACAAACTAGAATCTAAAGAGATATTACAAGCTCTTTATAGCTCATATTTGCAAGGATGATTAATGATCATGCACAACTACTTCCTTAATTCCTTTTCACATCCTATTAAAATGTTATTTTTTCATTATTTTAGATAAGTGAATGTGGCCCTAAAGTAAGAAGAGATTTAAACCAGTGACCCCAGCCTGACAGGTGTGGGAAAAGCCAGTTGTGCTTCCCATAGCAATTATAATTAAAACTTTCCATTTCTCCAAAAACCAAATTTGATAAAAATAATATCAAGTGCTTAAGCCTAATTACACCCAAAGCCGGCCATCTCTACAACAACCTAACCATACTTCTATAGTACAAAAAACTTCGTGTATAGATGTTTTACATTCTACAAATAGTTCATATTCTGACCCAAATTTAAATGAGTTAGCACCTTCAATAGTTGTTACCATTACTGCTCTTCTATCATTTTCTTGGTGAAACTTGGACTCGCAACTATTGGCCACACAAGCCACTATTCTGGAGGTCTCTATGATGCCATGTAAAGCATCCAGTCATCACAAAAGTCCTATTTCATCATAGTATAGTGAATTGAATTATGAAAACCAATGAACTATGTATACTTGTCCCCAACAACTACTAACAGAGAAATGCACTTTAATTAGAAACTTTACATCATTCAAAACAACGCCCTAAGGTAACACATGCCTTCAGAATGCTCATGCATATATGCTCTAAGTGAGAATGTGTAATACACTGACACCAAATACTCACTCTTATCATTAGAACGGTGAGCTCATCTAATGCAGAGAGCAAACACACAACTTTTGAGTTTCGTTCGGCCAAGCAGAAAACATATAAACCCCATCTCCACATACTCGCACGCTTATTTTTTATTCCCTCGTATATTTTATAAAACAATAAAGATCATCTCAGCAAATGCTCTCGAAAACTCAATCAAAGCATTAATATATAAAGGGAACCCAAAATGGGATTTTCTATATCTTATTGCATCCTAGAAAAAAAAAACAAATCAAATAAATAATGCACCAACCAGAGAATGAGGCATCCTATTCTGATAAGCGATAATAGTAGGTGGTGTATGGGATCCCACATTGCTTGGTAATGAGAAGTTCTTGCTCTTTATAATGTTCTAATGGATCTCCAACTGTATCATTGACCAGTATTTTTTTAGTATAGGCCATGTTGCTTGAAAATTCTATTGGGGTGTTACAAGTGGAATCAGAGTATAACTCAATCATAAATGTGAAACTAAAGTTGTGTCCATTGACTAGTCATTTTGGAATATGGATAGGGGTGGCAATATGTGACACGATCCATTAATCCAACATGAACACAGCACGATAAAAGCGAGTTTGGGTTTAGCCTAAACGGCTTGACCCTGTTAAGACACGATTACTTAATGGATCACTAATGAGTCAACCCGTTATAACCCGTTCAGAAGGTTAAATTTACATTTATATCATATTTAGGATTATAAGATTAATATTTTACAATGCCTGTTTATCATATTTGAGATTGTAACTTTAATATTATTACAATGTATGTTTATCATATTTGTGTAATTGTGTATTTATCATATTTGGTACTGTTGGAATTTTAATGTCGGTACTTTTATTGTTTGGATTATAATTTTCGACTTGCAGTTAGTTTTTTTTTTATATTTTTTTTATAAATATTGTTTATATTTTAATATTTATATAAAATCAATCAGGTCAAACAGATTGAAACAAGTATGTTCAACCCATTAACGTATACGGGTTGAAACAGGTCAAGTCATGTCGTGTCGTGTCATATCGTATCAATCTATTTCGTATTCAGTAACGAGTCAAAATGGGTCGTGTCGTATTAACCCGTTATCTTAATGAATCGAGTTAGAGTTTGAGATTTTGACACGAAATTCTTAACGGGTCATGTTTGGGTTGACCTATTAAGTATAAAGTACATGTCTTGATACGGCCCGTTAACACGATTTGACACCCCTAAAATATATGGGCAATATGACTTGTGTTTTCCATCAAATTATGAACTTTTAACTTACGGTCAAATTAACCACAACCCAACAAAGCTAATATACAAGTATACAATACATTTTATTCCTCCCTTTTACAAGTTACTTTATTCTTGTTGTAGTATATCAAGCCAGTTTCCCAAAAAGTAGTTTCCCAATCGAATCAAATTAGGGACTAAGGGCCTGTTTGGATGTAAGATAAGCTGAGAAATTGTAAAACGACTATATCAGTCAATTAAGCCACATTCATATATTTTTTACCTGAGGGTTAGAAATTTGTTTTCGCTTCTCAATGTAATGATATGGATCCTCCAAAGCTGGAGACACAGTCGTTTCTTGCAACCAAAGAATACACTAATTGATCATCACTTGAAACAAAATGAAAAAGAAACTAATGTATATGAATGGAGATCAAGAACGGAAAAACACACCTCTTGTTGGAGCCTGAGGTCTTGGGAGGGCTTGACCCAAAAGTAGCAAGCTAGGGTTCCAGCCACTGCCCAAGAAGCAAGGTTGGTACCTCCTCTAAGGCTTCTAATTAATTGTCGATCAAGGACCTCACATTTCCAAATGTATCTTCTCCAACTGCTCATTATCCAACCAAAATTAGAGTTTTGTTGGGTCAAAAATATAAGACAAGAAGGTGAGATCATTTTTTTTAAGAAGGTTAGATCATGATACGACAGTGCATGATCATCGTCGTTCCTTATGGTCGTGATCTATCTTTATGGTTTTACTCTTTTTAAAAAAAAAACCATCATTAAATATTATTACCAAAAAAAAAAACTAAAAATTCAATCATTACAAGTTTGTTCCTTCCAAACAGTATACATAATCTGCATAGGCCCCTCTTCTAACCAAATTCTTTCATTTGTTTGCATAAGAGCCAGTTTTACTAGTTGGTGAGCAACTTCATTTGCTTCTCTGTAGTTGAATATCACCTTCCATCCAGGCCATTCCTTCAGCATTGACTGTGTATCATACACTAAAGATCTATACTATGTGTTGACATCTTCATTACTGTTAGTCGAGTTTACAATAACTTGAGAGTCTTCTTCAAATTCTATTCTAGCAAAACCCAAATCAACACATATCTCCATTGCCTTCCTTAAAGCCATACCTTCAGCTATAATAGGTTCATGTTATAGCTATAGTTTGTGCAAATACAGGCCATAATGTCATCTAACTCATCCCTAATAATGATGCCCAACCCAGTCTTTTTTTCTTGATCATCCACAGTTGCATCCCAGTTAGCCTTCACATACCTATCAGCTAGTTTTTGCCATTTTGTTGCACTTCTAACTATGGCTCCTCCTGCTTGTTGGTCACACTCTTGAATATGAGATTGAAGGAAGATATCCTTATCTGCACTAGCAGCTTTTATCACCTGTTGTGGACTCTCAAATTTTTTTTCAAAAACTACATAATTCCTTATGATCCATATTCTTCTCATAATGAAATTAGAAAACTTTGTAGCTTCAACAGACAGCCTTGAATTTAAATCCAACCATAAATCTCGAAAATCTAATACTGAACTTGATCATTTGGTAACTGGACTTAGAGATTTAGCCCACACATCACAAGCTGCAAGACAACTCCATATAAGATGAAGAACTGATTCAGCTTCCCTTTGACAAATTGGGCATATGTCATTTTCAACCATCTTTTTTCTTAAACAGATTCTACATAGTTGTAACAATTCGTTTGTTGCTTTCCATAAGAAGCGTTTAATCTGCCCTGGAACTTGAAGGCTTCATATCTGTTGCCTATCAAATCTACTTGCTAATAATCTAGAAGATTCTCCATAGTCCTGCCTTTTGGTTGTGTAATGCAAATGGTATGCACTTCTAACAGTAAACTCCCCATTAGCAATATATCCTTATATCATTTTATCTTGAGCACCCCTTCTACTTACTGGTATTCTACATATCAATTCCCCTTCTTCTGGTTGAAAAAGCTGAGAGATCAATTTTTTGTTGTAGCTGCTTGCACTATCTTCTAACAATTATGATACTAAAACATCACCATGCAAAAGATGTATAGGGGACTGCACTTTAAAAGATGTAGGTTTAGGGATCCATTTGTCATGCTAGATTCTGATACTCTTACCATTTCCAACTTGCCAGATAATTATTGCATTGACCAAGTCCAGTGATGACCAGATACTCTTCCAAATCGGAGATGGATTATATCCCAATTTTGCCTCTAATAGATTACCATTTTTGAAATACTTCTCCCTCATAATTTTTGCCATTAAAGAATCAAGAATATTCTACATTCTCTATATCTGTTTTTCAAGCATAGTTTTATTGAAGGATTCAAGATCTCTAAAGCCCAATCACCCATCTTCTTTGATTCTCCCATTTTTGTCCAATCTCTACACTAAATTTTATTGTGATTCTACATGTGACTCCACCAAAATTTGCCCATCATAATATTAATTTCCTTGAGCAGTTTCTTAAGCAGCATGAAGACACTCATTGTGTATGTTGAAATTGCTTGGATCATTGCCTTAATCATGACTTCCTTCCCTGCAATTGCTTGGATCTAAAAGAGTAATACTTTGATCTGCCCACCATTGAAGGTAACCCTATGAATCTTTCATTATTATTACTTATAGGCACCCCAGTGGCTCTCACAAGCTGTTGTTTAACCACTTCTCTAGTATTAGAAATGAAAAAGACAGTTGTTTTATCTCTGTTGAGACATTGACCTGATGCATTCTCATACTTTTCAAGTAGCTCGTGTACCTTTTTCCACTCTTCAATTTTCGCTCTCTATTATAAGACACTATCATCAACAAAAAGAAGTTGATTTATTTTTAAACCACCACTTGAAACAATAATATCTTTCAACTCACCAACTTTCTCTGCATGATTCAGTAATGAACTAAAACCTTCTGCACACAGTATAAAAAGGTAAGGAGATATTCGATATCCTTGCCTTATTTTTCTTTCTGGCTTAAACATACCTCAAAGCTGCTCATTAACTATGGCAGAGTAGGTTATAGTTGTAACACAACTCATAACCAATGATATCCATCTTACCCCAAAACCCAACTTCTTCATTATTGCTTCCAAAAAATTCCATTCAATTCGATCATAGGTCTTGGACATATCCAGCTTCAATGCCATACTTTCTATTCGCCCCTTCTGTTTGGTCTTCATTGAGTGTAGAACATCATAGGCTACAATTACAATGTCTGTAATTAGCCTCCCAGGTATGAATGCATTTTGACTGCTCGAAATGATGAGATGTAGCATCTGATTTAGCCTATGTTCTAACACTTTTGATGCCAACTTATACAATACATTACATTAACTAATTGGTCTAAACTGATTTACAAGATAAGGATCTTTTACTTTTGAAATTAAAGCAATATAAGTAGAGTTGACACTATGATCCATTTCATCCCCATTTAGAAATTTTAAAGTAGCATTACATACCTCATCTCTCATAATATTCCAATAAGATTGGAAAAAATATACATTATACCCATCTGGACCAGGAGACTTTAAAGGCACCATTTGTTGCAATGCTGCTTCTAATTCATCTCTTGTGAAAAGTTTCTACAAGCCCTCATTCATCTTAACAAAAACTTGAGGCTCTATGAATCTCAAGCAGTCCTCAATAGCTTCAGTAGTAGGATTTGAAGAGCTAAACAGATCTTGAAAATACTATTTGAAAGCATCCTCTATCTCTACCTAATTCTCCCTTAGTCTTTCCATGCACATCTTTAATTTATCTAATCTTGTTTCTCTTCCTTCTTTGTGTAGCATACATATGGAAGTACCTTGTGTTTTTGTCATCTTTCTGATACCAAATAATCTTCTCTCTTTGTTTCCATTCAAGATCCTCTTGCTCCAACAATAAACCTAAATCTTTCTGTAAGTTTTTTATTGCTGCAGCATTATGGGAACCCTCTTGTTCTAGCATATTTAACTTTTTTGTTTTCAGTTTAATTTCCTTTTCACTGTCAATTTGCTTTCCCTAACTCCATTTAGTCAAATCTCTGCCATAGTTTTTCAGCTTACCATTTACTCTTTTCTAGGGATCCTGCACCTCAGTGTTTTCTGACCACACTTCTTTAATAATTTGTTCTCCCTCTGTATCCTCTACACACTTAGCCTCAAATTTGAAAATCCTTCTTCTTTTATTTTGTTGAAGCTTTTCCTTGTTCATTGTTCATATAATAGGTTTTTGGTCTGATCTTCTTGTTGTCAAAGTTTCCACTTGATACACATTGAACAAGTTTGTCCACTAAGAATTGGCCACTACTCGATTAACATTTCTTTGGTAAAACTAGAATCTTCATGCTTATTGCTCCAAGTGAAAATATCACCCTTCCATCCTAAGTCATGCAAGTTATTACACTTCATGACTTGTCTGAACTCCTCCATTTGTTTTTCTAGGCTTGGTCTTCCTCCATGCTTTTCTATGGCTGTTAAAATCTCATTACAATCTCCAATGACACACCAAGCCTTATCAAAACTCGGTTTGAGTAGGGACAACAATGCCTATGTTTCACTTCTTCTACTTGTTTCAGGATGCCCATAAAATCATGTGAGAAACCACTGGACTCTTTCATCCTCCTCAGCAACATGGGCATGAATATGGTATTGGGAGTAATTTACAATTACCATAGCATAATCATTATTCCATAACATAGCAAGACCCCATTTTCTCCCCATTGAATCAACTACAAAACAACAGTCAAACCCTAGTCTTGTTTTTATGGGCTCAAAACTTGTACTCCTTAGTTTTGTCTCCATCAGAAAAACTAAGTTGGGTCTTTTTTCTTTGACTAAAAGATAGAGATCATGAATTGTTCAGGGGCTTCCAAGCCCCCGGCAGTTCCAACTTAAGTGTTTCATGAAGATTGGAGGGGCTGACTAGTAGCCACCGCCACAATCTTCTCCACGTTGCAATCTCTAACTTCTTCATATATATATTTTTTTTTAATCTTTTTTCAAAGGCCCTTGGTTTTCATTAGCATCATTTTCATCAATCATATAACATTTTTTTCCCAACATTCAAACTAACAGATTGGGTACCTTATGTTCTTGCTTCCTTTTCCAACTCTGGTTCTTCCTCTTGCTACCACTCTTAGTCTGACAATCATTTTCAGTATGCACCTCTATGCAACATTCTGCTATGTGCATAGCCATGGGCCTTTCAACCTGCAAGTCAGTACTCATCATCTTGGGCTGAATAATTAGAGGCCCATCAGCCTGATCCAAAACCTTTATCAAACATGAACGAGGGCCATTTCCAAAGTCCTCAAATTCAAATTTTTTTCTTATCTATTTCCTTATCCCTGTCAGCTGAGTTCCCTTGAAAACGCACTTGTGGTTCAACAGAATTATCTTCAATAAAATTCAAGTTTTCCTCTCTAAAACCACCCATGTTTTCCACTATAATTGACTTCCTGAAATTTTCTCCACCCATCTGATCATGTTCCGAAAATGGCTTTGTGTCAGTTATCCCCTTTGGAATATTCCTCACCTCAGATTCTACCCATGACACCATGCCCCTCGTCCCTTTCTGCTCATAACTACCTTCCATTTTCCAATCAAACGATCTAGGTAAATCTGCCCTTCTTCTTCTAGTACTTGTGTTGGCACGTAACCATGCACCAAACTGCTCATTATCTTCTTGGCTAAGAATTTCCTGTTTTAAAATGGCAGTGCACTCCTAACTTCCATGAACAATTTTTCCACACTTAAAACATAACTTGGGCAATTTTTCATATTTTATTAAAAATTCACTTGCATAAAAATTTATTAATAAGATGGCAACGTACCATCTTATTAAAAATCCACTTGCATAAAAATTTATGCAAATGGACACGTAATTTGCATAAATTTTTAATTAAATACTTAATTTGTAATTAAAGACTGAAATAAGAAATTAATCTATTTTTCCTAAAATCTAAAATTCTCATTTTAATCCTAAAAATAGTCTAGTGGTCGATTTCAAATTGCTTGGCCCATAACAATTTACTATACCAGCCCGTAACTAAGGGAAAGAACTAATTAATGTGAGAGAGTGAGAGAGAAGAAGTGAAAGAAACTGAGAGATAGAGAGAGAAACTTATCGATTGAGAGAGAAAAATATCGATCAAGAGCTTGAGAGAGAGTCACGGTGAGCTAGGGAGAGAGAGAGTAACGTGAGAGAGCAAAAGTGAGAGAACCAAGATAGGGAGGGCTTAATGTTGGGAGAAGAGAGAGAGAGAGATTATCAGGAGAACTTGAGGACTACGTATGGCGATGGAGGCTTATGGTGCAACAACGACCAAACAGGTCAATGGGTGGCAGCTTCCGTCGTCGACAGCTGGTTTAGATGCTCTATTTTTTTAGGCTAAAACAGAGACTTGATCCGTGTAGAAGTGGGTTTGGTTTTACTGCATAAGGGTTGCTATGCGATGCAATGTCGGTGGCTCAGACATGAAGGAGTGAGGGCGGTTTAGGATGGTTTAAGGCAACTTGCACTTGGTTGGGTTACGGTGCATCAACTCGTTTTGCGATGGGGAAGGGGACTTCTGTGTAGACGGGCCGCTGAACTTTCTATAGGGGTTGAGGGAAGGTGGCTTGTGGCGCGATTGTGAGAGGGCTATTGGTTGTCGGCGTCGTGAAGGGGAGAGGTGGTTTCGTGATCATGGAGATTGGTCGTGCTTCATGGTGGGGGAGATGAGGTATTACGGTTATAGAAGGATCCAAAAATCACGTCTCCAATAATTCAGCCAATCTCACCATATCACAACCACATGATTCTAGGCAATCCCTTGATTATAGACTATAGTATAAATGGATAATCTGACTCTGTTGTAAATCATCTAGTTGTCATATTGTACAGAATATTATATAAATACAATACGCATTCCACCAAGAAGAAGTGTGGTGGTTTTTGTCTTTACCTTTTCATGGAATCATAGAGCCTTTTTTGGACTTACCTCATTCGATCCAATGGCCTTTGACACCCCTTCCTCCACCTTGTCCTTCAACACTATGGTCTACCTCTTGACCATCAAATTATCATCCTCGAACTACCTTCTTTGGTGCAGTCAAGTTTTACCTCTGCTGCAATGTCAAAACCTTCTTGGATATGTGGATGGCTCTCTCCGATCTCCACCTGCTACTATTGGGTCGGGTGCCTCTGCCACTGTCAATCCAAAATTTGTTGAATGGCAGCAAACGGATGAACTAGTCATGAGTCTTCTTTTTGCTTCGCTAACGGAAGAGGCTCTGTCTACTGTTGTTGGCTTGACTTCTTCGCATGCTTTTTGGTCTACTTTGGAGAACACCTTCAACAATTGTTCCAAATCACTGGAACTTCGCTTGAAAGATGAGCTACAACACTTGAAGAAAGTTGATAAAAGTGTTGCTAAGGTCTCTTGCAAACTTAAATCTATTTGTGACCAGCTTGCTGCCATGGGTCGTCCGGTTGATGACCTCGACAAAATTCACTGGTATTTACGTGGACTTGGTTCTGTCTTCTCTACTCTCTCTACTGCTCAGTTATCTATTACTCATCTTCCTTCATTTGCTGATGTCGTTCCCTAAGCAGAGAGTTATGGAATTTTTGTCAGATCACTGGACTCATCCCCCACCACGAAATCTACTACTGCTTTTTTACTGCCTCCCGCAGTAACAAATTCACATATGCTTCTGGCCGTGGTAATGGCCGCAACTCCCGTGGGGGACGTGGTCAAGGAGGCAGTCGCTTTCAACGTCACCACCCCGTCTATTGCCAGATTTGTCGTGAAGAAGGGCACTATGCCACTTTCTATCGTGAGTGCTACTCCCGCTCTTCCAACACTTCAAATGCTACCAACCTGGTGGAAGCTTTCACCTCTTCTTCTTTGAATGACACTTAGGACTCCGATTGGTATACAGACATCGGTGCAACGGCGCACATGACTCATGACGTTGCTCAATTGGACAAAGCTGACACTACTCTGGTAAGGACTGTGTTATTGTCGGTAATGGTGCATCTCTCCCTATATCTCACACAGGTACCACCTCCCCCACCTCTTCTCTTACTTTAAAAGATGTTTTAGTTATGTCTGGCCTCACAAAAAATTTGATCTCCATTAGTAAACTTACTTCAGATTTTCCTTTCTCCATTACTTTGACTTATGATCGTTTTATCATACAGAATCAACTCACAAGAAAGGTGGTGGCAACTGGAAGATGTGAGAATGAACTCTATGTGCTTGAGCGTGGACATTGTTCTTTAGTTTTTGTTTTTTCCAATAATTGCCCTCGAGCCTCTTTTGATGTTTGGCATGCTCGATTGGGCCATGTGTCCCATTCTATTATTTATCTTTTGAATAAAAATCGTCACTTATCTTGGACTTCTTTACCTCCTAATCCTTCTGTTTGTTCTAGCTATCAACTTGCAAAAAGTCACCAACTTCGCTTCCAACCGAATCAAAAACGTACTTCTTATGTGGTGGCTCTTATTCATTGTAATTTATGGGGTCCACCCCTCGTCAATTACACCTCAGGTTTTAAACATTATGTTATATTTATTGATGATTATTCTCGTTTTACTTGGCTCTATCCTTTGAAATTAAAATCTACATTTTTTCATAACCTTTATTCAATTTCAGAAGCTTGTAGAAAATCAATTTTCTATTAAAATCAAAATATGTCAAAGTGATGGAGGCATTGAGTTTACCAATCACACTTTTCGAGATCACTTAATTAACTCTGGGATTCGTCATCAAATGTCATGCCCTCACACACCTTCTCAAAATGGTCGTGCTGAGTGCAAACATCGTCACATAATTGAAACTGGTTTAGCGATGTTTTTTCACTTACATGTTCCACTCAAATTTTGGGTTGATGCTTTCAGCACTGCCACTTTCATGATTAACTGATTACCCACACCTATTCTTGATGGACTATCTCCATATGAAATTTTGTATGGTAAGACTCCAACTTACTCCAATTTTCATCCTTTTGGTTGTCTTGTATTTCCTTATTTATGCTATTATGGTCCTCACAAACTTCCCATCGCAGTCACTCATGTGTTTTTCTAGATTACAGTATGTCTTATCATGGATTTCGTTGCCTTGATCAATCTACTAATCAATTTCTTATCTCCAGGCATGCTATTTTTTATAAGCTTAATTATCCTTTCAAGGGGAATCCATGTTCTGGGCCCTTGCCTAATTTTCCCGTTAGTGCATTTCTTGAGCCCACTACTAGCTCAGAGGCTCCATTATCATCACAACCTAGTCCATTACCGCTTCCGTGTGGACCTTGTTTAATTGACAACTCCATTAGTCTTGTGCCCTCTTATGTTTTGCAGGATACTTCTGCTGAGCTGCCTGGGTCTTCTAATGGACCTGCTTCATTGCCTGCTGGTCTCGCTCCCATTGCAGAAGTCTCCTCCACACCAGTAATGGGCCACCCACCTCTTCTTGGCATTCACCCCATGCAAACTCAGGCCAAGTCAGGAATCTTCAAGCCCAACCAAAGTTCTTATTTAAGTCAAGTTTCCAACTCTGGCCTACTACATTCTTTGTTCACTATGCATGAACCCAAAGGCTTTAAGTCCAATGCAAAACATCCAGGTTTGATTGCTACCATGGATGAAGAGATTCGGGCTCTTCAAACGAATCATAGATGGGATCTAGTTCCTAGACCGCCCAATAAAAATGTTATGGGCTCTAAATGGGTCTTCTGCATTAAATATTTATCCGATGGCACCGTGGACCGTCTCAAAGCTCGTCTAGTTGCAAAGGGGTATACTCAACAATCGGGTCTTGATTTCCATGACACTTTCAGCCCTATTGTGAAGACTTCTACCGTTCGGGTTGTCCTCTCCTTGGCCGTTTCTAATAATTGGCCTCTTCGTCAAGAATGCTTTTCTCAATGGTTTTTTGCAGGAAGAAGTCTATATGGACCAGCCACTCGGCTATGTTGATTCCAAAAATCCTACATATGTCTGTCGGCCCCGAGCTCTTTATGGACTCAAGCAAGCCCCACATGCTTGGTTTTATAGGTTCAACTCCTTTCTTTTGGTTATGGGCTTCACTTGTAGTCGTGCCGACTCATCTTTATTTGTCCTCTCCAGAGGTGCTGATTTAATTTAGTTATTAGTCTATGTTGATGATATTGTGGTCACTAGCAACAACTTGTCTCTCCTTGACGGTTTCATTGGCAAATTGACCTGCGAATTTGCTACCAAGGATCTCGGGTCCTTGAACTATTTTTTGGGCCTAGAAGCCCATCGGACCTCTACTGGCCTTTTTCTCAGTCAAGCCAAGTACGCCCATGAAATACTCCAGCATGCCCAGCTACTTGATTCCAAACTGATCAGTACCGCAATGGTGGTCGCTCATCATCTATCGACTGCTAGTCTCGATTTTGATGATCCTTCTCTCTACCGATCACTTGTTGGAGCTTTTCAATATCTCACCATCATTCGTCCGGACATTGCTCATGCCATCACTACCGTCAGTCAGTACATGCATAAGCCATCTGTTTCTCATTTTCAAGCAATTAAGTGAATTCTTCATTACGTTAAAGGAACTCTTCGGTTTGGACTAGTTTTTACTCCATCTTCTTCTCGGGAGATCCTTGCTTATTCTGACACCGATTGGGCTAGGTATCCCGACACATATTGATCAATCTCTGGTTATGCAATTTACTTTGGTGATAATCTTGTGTCCTGGAGCTCTAAAAAGCAACTGACAGTTTCTCGCTCCAGTTGTGAATCAGAATATCGGGCATTGGCTCTCACAGTCACTGAAGTTAAATGGCTCCGTCATCTCCTTCATGATCTTCATGTGCCTTTGGTCTCTTCTCCGGTAATGCTTTGTGATAATCAAAGTTCCATTTTTCTTGCTGTTAATCTGGTTTCTCACAAATGTTCTAAGCACATTGATTTTGATTATCATTTTTTGAGCAAACTGGTGGCTTCTAGAGAGCTGCACATTCGTTATGTCCCTACTAATCTCCAAGTTGCAGATGTGTTCACAAAGAGACTCGGCAAACCTGCCTTCATTTTTTTGCAATCCAAGATTCTCAGTCTTTAGGCTTGCGCCGGGGGGGGGGGTAATTACGGTTATGGAAGGATCTAAAAATCACGTCTCCAATAATTCAACCAATCTCACCATATCACAATCACATGATTCTAGGCAATCCCTTAATTATAGACTATAGCATAGATGGATAGTCTTACTCTGTTATAAATCATCTAGCTGCCATATTGTACAGAATATTATATAAATACAATACACTTACCACCAAGAAGAAGTGCGGGTGGTTTTTATCTTTACCTTTAGGAGGCTGTGACATGGAGGAAATCTTTTGTGGAAAATGTGTGCGCTTAGCGCGACAACCTTATTTCATAGAAGGAAGAAGATCTTGGTTTAACGTGTACGAGGAAGGCTCACAATTGGTTTATAGTGGTTTACGAGTCTGAATATATAGAAGAGCAGGTTTAGGAATTTAAAAGTGAAGAGGACTCTAGAACTATAACCATGTTTGAAGTTGAATATGTCGGCGCGGTTTGTTTCCACACGTGGTCTTCACGCGCTACTGCACTCTTGCAGCTTTGCTAGATACTCACGCCACATCAGTAGACTCCCCACCCTCCGATCCTTCAGATCGACTAAACGCCTCCTCGATTCCACTGGCATGTGGCCCTCATGCGACACTACAGAGGTGTGGGTTGACTGTTCTTCTGCTGTAGATCTACTCTTCCCCTGCCGGTCTATCCGGGTTATTGTTTTTCCTAACCGGTGATCTTGTGAGAGGGACTAAGGACCTCACCAACAAATTGTTCAAGACTTTCAACTACAGTACATCCACTTACACGGTTACACCGCCTCCAGCGGTGGCTTACCTTCAAAGCATCTTTTAAGACGTTTCCCTCTTAGTAGGGATTGGATAGAGACAAAGAAATTGGTCTCAAAACTCGTTTTTTTTTTTTTTAATCACACTTGCACTGTGTTTATTGTTTTAGGATATTTTGTTGGGGAACCCCACCCCCCCTAACATGTATCATCTTTTATTTTAATGAAATTTGCCTACTTAAGAAAAAAAAAAAAAAACCATGCTCATGGGCTTGGATTTTATAAATAAACCGAGCCTTAGTTCTCATGGGTTTGAGTCTATTTAATCCATAAAATATAATATTGGCTTAAATCTAGTTATTAAGTCCAATAAAAATTTCATAATCCATTTAAATAACTTTTGGCCCTTGATCTATTTGAAATTATCCAATAAATCTCAACTAGGTCTCTTAAAGTATTGGCCCGTTAAAAATAATTTAGGCCCAATACATTTATCCATCATATTGGATTGAATCGTTATAACGTTGCTGAAATCGTCTTTGATTAAAATATATATTTGAGTTCAGTGATAATTTCGAAACATAACTTTTTTAAAATTGTATGTTTATTTTTTTTTATATTTTTTACAAATATTTTTTTTTATTTTTTTATTATATATTAACTACGTATGGGCTAAAACATACTGAGGGCCTTTTACTTTTTGGAAAGAAAAACAGCTATTAGTCAATCCTAAGCTTTAACAGCCCAACGTTGGTCAGACCGCGCCAGTGGGAGACGATCCAATCGCCCGACAGTAGCTGGTCGGTTTGGTCGGTTCCTGATTGCGTGTGAGAAAAATACAAAGGAAGATATGACGACTAAACTGGAAAAATAAAAAATAAAGTGTTATAAATAAATTATATAAAAGTAAATTTATAAATTTATATAATTTTATATAATATGATAGATGTACTTTACAGTATCAATAGTTCTATAATATAACGTATCATATCAAGTTAATACAAATAATTTTACAATCTAACGTACCACATTAATTTTATCAATTTATAAATTTACTTTGATGTAATTTGCTTGCGTCGTTTGTTTTTACAAAACTTTTTAGTTAATCTCATTTTATCTAATCATTATAATTTTCTCAAATTTTTACACGAAATAAAATAAGCAATTTAATTTTTTTAAATCTCAAAATAAAAATAATATTCTAACAATATTTTATTCAATTTTTAACTTTCATATCAACCCATCTAATCTCGTCTCAATCTCATTACGAAAACATACAAGCACCCGTGAAAATTCAAAGATTCACATCAAAAGAAAACAAAACACAAGCGAGGAAATTCAAAGATTCACATCAAATTTATGATACTATATCCCTTGAGTTTACCTCCCTCAATTTGATCGTTTATGTATTTTATTTTATTTTATTATCTTTTTTTTTACTTAATAGTTGAAGAAATTACTATTGTATTGAATTTTTTTCAAAAAAGTGTTTAAACATATTTAAAAAATACTTGAAATAAAAAGTTANCTCATGGGCTTGGATTTTATAAATAAACCGAGCCTTAGTTCTCATGGGTTTGAGTCTATTTAATCCATAAAATATAATATTGGCTTAAATCTAGTTATTAAGTCCAATAAAAATTTCATAATCCATTTAAATAACTTTTGGCCCTTGATCTATTTGAAATTATCCAATAAATCTCAACTAGGTCTCTTAAAGTATTGGCCCGTTAAAAATAATTTAGGCCCAATACATTTATCCATCATATTGGATTGAATCGTTATAACGTTGCTGAAATCGTCTTTGATTAAAATATATATTTGAGTTCAGTGATAATTTCGAAACATAACTTTTTTAAAATTGTATGTTTATTTTTTTTTATATTTTTTACAAATATTTTTTTTTATTTTTTTATTATATATTAACTACGTATGGGCTAAAACATACTGAGGGCCTTTTACTTTTTGGAAAGAAAAACAGCTATTAGTCAATCCTAAGCTTTAACAGCCCAACGTTGGTCAGACCGCGCCAGTGGGAGACGATCCAATCGCCCGACAGTAGCTGGTCGGTTTGGTCGGTTCCTGATTGCGTGTGAGAAAAATACAAAGGAAGATATGACGACTAAACTGGAAAAATAAAAAATAAAGTGTTATAAATAAATTATATAAAAGTAAATTTATAAATTTATATAATTTTATATAATATGATAGATGTACTTTACAGTATCAATAGTTCTATAATATAACGTATCATATCAAGTTAATACAAATAATTTTACAATCTAACGTACCACATTAATTTTATCAATTTATAAATTTACTTTGATGTAATTTGCTTGCGTCGTTTGTTTTTACAAAACTTTTTAGTTAATCTCATTTTATCTAATCATTATAATTTTCTCAAATTTTTACACGAAATAAAATAAGCAATTTAATTTTTTTAAATCTCAAAATAAAAATAATATTCTAACAATATTTTATTCAATTTTTAACTTTCATATCAACCCATCTAATCTCGTCTCAATCTCATTACGAAAACATACAAGCACCCGTGAAAATTCAAAGATTCACATCAAAAGAAAACAAAACACAAGCGAGGAAATTCAAAGATTCACATCAAATTTATGATACTATATCCCTTGAGTTTACCTCCCTCAATTTGATCGTTTATGTATTTTATTTTATTTTATTATCTTTTTTTTTACTTAATAGTTGAAGAAATTACTATTGTATTGAATTTTTTTCAAAAAAGTGTTTAAACATATTTAAAAAATACTTGAAATAAAAAGTTAAAAAAAAAAGTATAATTTATACTAAGGAGGAGCATACCAAGTCGGCAAACTTGGGTGGTATATTAGTACTACCATTTTTCAAATGATAATTGTAGAGATAATTATATAATATAAACATTTTTTAACAATTGTATTTTAAATCGATAGCATTGATATAGCATTGTATTTTTTTATTAGTATTTTATATTTACTTATTTTTTTTAATAAAATTATATATTATTTACACATTTCATAAGTATCATTTTTTAACTTTTTATCATATTATATCAAATTAAATCAATTTATCAAAATGCTTTCATTTTGAATTATCGAGCGAATGAAGTTGTGATGCAGTAGGAGCTGGCAGTGGAGACGAGCACTTATAATCTGGGCCCACGAAAAAATAGTTTAAGAGCACTACCCACCCGTTTCACAAAGGAAGTAATGATTCGTGTCCGGACTGACCTGCATCATCCAAAGTGAGGGTCCCTTTCTTGACTAATACTTACGTGGAGACGATACTTATGTGGACGTCTCCTTCCGCTTTATCCAACTCCGGGCTTTTGATTCTGTGTATATTCGGTTGTTTCTCCTTCAGAAATTATTAAAACGGATTGACTAACAACTCTTCTATAATTTTATATTAAATAAATAATCATTTTGTAAAATAACTTATCTATTTGTATTAATTTATTATAAAATAAATTATAAATATATCATTATTATTTTCTTTTATAATAGTCTCGCATTCTCTCAAATAATCATTTACACCATTCATGAAAGTAGTGAACTGATTTGTTTAATTGTTTTAAAATTTTTAAAAGCTTTGATAACGATGGAATCCTTTTGCTTTTGCATATGGAATTGCTCTCCTCCAAGAATAATTTGGATTTCAAGGAAGGGAAATACTTATCCCATCGGGAAAAAAGTTAGAAAGGTTATTGATGGCGGTTTTTTATTTATTTAATGATTAAGAACGTGTTTTTTTTTAAATATTTAAAAAATACTTTAAAAAACACATAAAATAAAAAAAATACATTTTACACTTATCGCTCCAAACTCCTCTCGATGACCCTAATAATCCACCTTCAAGTAAGTGAGGATGGTGAAGATTCTATGAATTCGTGAAATTATTAGGTTAATCAATCTTAATAATTTTGCCGATTTGAATTTCTAACCATAAATCTAATAGTTCTTAAAGATCATGTCTGTGATACCATTTAATGAGAATGCTACTCGTCTATGCATTCTTGATTTTTCTTTTGTTGAATATTATAAATTTTATTATGAAAAATTCTTCTTATCAGTCACTAATCACTATTCACTATTCCATATCCAATACTTTATAAAAAATACTCCAACATCTTATAAAAAAAAAAAACTCTAAATATGAAGTAAGAATAAATAATAACTTATGGATAACATTTTTCATTCATTATATACCATAAGAAAAATGATGTTAAAATTTTATTTGATAACAATCAATAATTATATTTTAAATTTTGATTTTTCTTAAATGAAGATGAAAATTAAATAACAAAAATTTAAGGATCCAAAGGTAGGAAGAAGGTTGGGAGAAAGGAAAGGCAGCAAGATATGATTACAGTGTTGGGTCGGTGCCGGTGTAGAATGTAGGTGGTGGACACCATTTTATCAGTACGTGCAAAAGCAAAAGCCCTCTGATTATTATTAGTTTGAGATGGGAGACAGAGACAGAGACAGAGAGGATAACCCCATTTTACAAGGGTTTTTGTTTTTATTTTTGGTTTTGTTTTTTTTTTTTTTTTCAAGGTTAGGGGGAAAACCAAAAGCATGATTGGGTCCCACGTTCTGTAACCTCTCCCGAGCTGTTGTCGGCTAATGTTTTAAGACATAAGTGGGTCCTACTTTTCCCCCCTTCTCTTTCCTTTTCCCTTTCCTTTTTCTCTTTCAGTGCAAGATCAAATGACCATCTTCGTTTGCCAACGATGAGAAAACGGAAGGAAAAAAGTAGGAGAAAATCAGGATCCATCGTTCTTCTCCCACTTCTCAGTCTCTCCTCCTTGCACAGTACCAATACGTCGCTACTGCTACTGATACTCTAAAAGATTCTTTTACAGTTTTTTTTTTTTTTCCTTTCTATATCGCATTAACAGAGCCCAGCCCATGCTGTTTCTATGTTCCACCATCCAATCCCACCACCGACCTCTTGGCCCAACATCCCCACCTCCTCTATTCTAGGGTTTCCTTTTTTATGGTTTTTCCTTTCTTTTCACTTTTAATTTTTTTTTGTTGTAATTTCTTTTATCATTGATTTTTTAGGGTTTATTCCCTGCATTACTGTGCTGTCCGATCATTTCCTTCTCATTTAAGATTAGCCCCGTGTTCTGTTTCTTGGATTCTTTAAAAAGTTCTATATGGATTCTTAGGATATCTCGTCGTCAACAACTAGGGTTTTTCTAGGGTTTTTCCTTTGATATGCGGCTTCGCGTTTCCTGGGTCGACTGTAGTATCACTTAAATATATCGTCTTTTACTCTCGGTCTCTTTTTTTCTCTTTGAATTTGAATTGGTGCTCTCTCTCTCTCTCTCTCTCTCTCTCTCTGAGTTGAAAATTTTCATTCATGGCGTACCAGCCGATTACGGGTCCGACTTCGGGTTCCGGCTTTCAGTTCATGAACTCCCCTTTTGGTGATACGACCTTCACCAAGGTCTTTGTTGGGGGACTTGCCTGGGAGACACATAGCGAAACTATGCGGCGGTATTTCGAGCACTTCGGTGAGATTCTAGAGGCCGTCGTGATCACTGATAAGAATACTGGTCGATCAAAAGGCTATGGTTTTGTGAGTATTTATTCTTTTCAATTTCTGTGTTTTTCGTTATCTTTTATATATATATATATATAAATAAATATATATTATCTTTCATTTGGAAAAAAAGGAGTATCGTGGTAGTGTAGAGATATCAATTATAATCGTTCTTCTTTAATGATCTTAGAATTGATTAGAACGGTCTGTTTGCTACTTTGAAAACTTTAGATGTTTGTAGCTATCAATATTGCGTATAAAAACTGCTTGTAGCTATCAATATGTGTATGATTGAGTTTATTGGTGTTTTTCCTCATTTACATTGAGCCATCTAAATGGGGAGAGTAATTTTTTGACTCCTGAAATGACTTGGTTTTCGCTCATATTTACATGGAGGGTTTAGGTGACTTTTCGTGAACCCGAGGCTGCTAGGAGAGCCTGCATTGATCCAACTCCAATTATTGATGGCAGGCGGGCAAATTGTAATTTGGCTTCAGTTGGGCGGCCTCGGTCTTCTATGCCTTATGGTATAAAATTTTTGCCTGAACTTATCTAATAATTTTCCTGTTCGTGCCTTCATTCTATGTATATTTTCTGAAGATTCTTCACTATATATGTTATCTGGTATGCTCGAGACATCACAAAACTGATTGCTTTTGTGCCAAAGCCTTCTCTGACTTCTCTGTTACGCTCAGCTTAAGTTATAATTTATTACCGTGGTTTTATTTCTGTGTATCACCTGCTGAGATACTGCTCTCCAGAAATATGTTTTTTTTTTACCGATGATTCATTTTTTGCATAGCTGTGTTCTTGAATTTTCACTTTTTCTTCAAAGAAGCTATGCAGGTGGGTTCTTTCTTTTTTATTTTTTGTCACTTCGGTAGTGGTGAGCCGATTGATGTGTTGTTGGGAGAACGAATATTACATGCAATTTGTTTTGCCTTGTTAGTGGACTCTGTCCATGTTAACCTTAAGCCGCTTTCTAAGCTGCTTATATGTGCAATAAGTAGCAGTTAGTAGTGTGATAATGGTGCTCTCCATATTCCTTTGTCTTTTTCTTTTGGTAAAAAATGAATTAACTGACAAACATGTGAACTAATGCCTACAATTTAATATAATTGAGCTATTCTTATTAGTAAAATTCTTATTGACTGATAAAAAGTTAATATAATTGAGCGAGTTTGATTGTTAATTTCAATCAAGTTAACTTTCAGCCCATTAAAAATCATCTATGCCTGTTTCCTTATCTATTATTAACTCTGTATATGGCTTTGCCTATTCTTTGATCAATAAAATTTGTGTACTTATAAAAAAAAAAA
>QEOT01124182.1:0-22474 GCA_003123785.1 Pterocarya stenoptera | reverse complement strand
CCCCCCCCCCCCCCCAACCCATTTATCTTGGCCTAGTAACCTTGCTCAGATGTCTCAAAGTGCTGTATTTTCTTTTTTTGGCTAGTTGTTGTGAGGTGTGTTTAGTAAACGTAATACTTCACTCATCTTGCGTAGTTTCTCACATAGGTTATGTGCATATGCACTCACAGTTATCACTAATTATGGAATCAGGTGATTGCCCTTGGATTAATTTGCCCTAGAAGCTGAATGTTTTCGACTTGTGCTGAATATATGCTTGTTAGCCCACATTTGTGGTTCAGCAACCTTTTTGCTCAATTAAGTACATCCCCTTTGCAAGTGCTTAATGTTTTGTGTTTCCAATTGTGTGCTACATACCAATCATGACATGTGAACTTACTTATGAGTGGAAATAAGAATACAGTGATTCCTTTGTACATAAGGGTTGATTTCTTCCAGCGTGCAGTAAAATGCCATGATTGGTAATTGAAGTAATGCAAACTGTGGTAGCTGCAGATAATGTGTTCCAGCCCATTGTTTATTTGACAGGCTAGACATGATAGGGATTGCTTCTCAAGGACCACATACTGGATTGTTTGTCTCAATACGTTATTGATTTATCCCTCAGGCCTGCATGAGATGGCTCTTGATAGGACAGGGCCTTAACCTTTTATTTTCTTGGGAGACCTGGGCCATTTCAATCTCGTCATTGGTGTTGTATGTTGGTTGTCTGTTATTCAGCTGAAAGGGTCCTAGCTGCATCATTCATTTGTATCAAGATTTTTGCATGCAGAACCCTGGTCTAGTGCTAATTTTAGAATTTCAATGTTGGTTTTATCCTGCAGGTATCAAACATATGGACCTGAATATGTCTACCCACAGGTCAGCATAGCTCTGAAATTGTGGCAGTAATCAAAACCTGCATGTAATGGCAGTTACACTGCCCGATTTCACCACGACTTTCTTGTAATAATTTGTTGTGTTCTATTTCTTCCTGCAGGGTGTTTACAACCCTTATGCTGGTCAGCATTACCTTCAGATATATGGAGTACCTGGGACGGTTAACACTGCTGTTTATCCTTATGGACAATTGGGTCAAACTCTTCCCGGTGGTCATGGTTATACAGCAGTGCCCAGTTTTCCTGTACCGGGTGCTCAGGTAGTACAGTTTGGTGGACCAAGTGTCAGTGCAATGGCAACTTCGCCTATGCCTACAATTCAGTCACCATATCCCACAGGTAGTTTCTGTCCTCAAAACTATGGCTTACAACATCAATAGCCACTTACACCTGGAAAATAGGATTGTACTATGACAGATTGTCACCTTCTTTATGCACTGAATGTTCTAGAAAGAACACCTTTGGACTTTTTTCTTTGCAAAGAAATTGTTTACCCATAGTTCCAACAATTCTATGTTAGACGAGCCTTCTTGAAGGACCTAACAGTTATAAAGTCCAGCTTTTAACATTTAATTCGGCATTCTACCCTAGAAACCAAACGGCTCAACAAATATATTCAAAACAAGCTAGAACATATCTTGTATTGTAGTGTATGTACAGTACCAGCCCATAAGATAGGGAAATGAGCATGCAAAAAGTAGTGAAACACCTGAATTGAGATTTTTTGTCATCTTGGGAGTCTGATTGGAATCTGTTTCGGAAAGACTCGGGATAAAGTTATGTTTCTGAGTAAATGATGATGGAACCACTCTAATTAGACTTAATATGAATGGATGTGTGTTGAGAAGAATGAATGATTAAAAGGGTATATGTTTAGTTACATCTGGGAAAAGAGTGTACCTTTTATTTGCCTTCTAAGTTGAAAGTGTTTGCTAAAAACCAATGTCACAAAGCAAGTCTTCCACTCACACGTTAAGGGAGAGAGACACTCAACATAAAACCTGCTTAGTAAATTTCTCATCGAGATCAAGGCATTGTGCAGAGTTGACTTGGGAAGTACATTTGTTTTGTCAGGTATGGCAGCACCTGTTGCACCACAACCACAATTTATAGTTCCTGCTCCTTCTCCTCAGTACATGCAAGGTAGCGGTTCTGACCAAACGGCTGGGTGAGGATTGATCAAGGTGAGTGCCACATTGTGGGGTTGGTACTGCACCTGAGCTTGCCTATCTTTGCCACCTGTATGACATTATTGTTGGAGACTCTTGTTCTCCTTCAGGTATCCTTAGATTGCAGCAGGACTAAGAGCAGCGGAACTGCTACTTGAGTGGCGGGCTTCGGATCTAGCCTTGCAAATTATATATTTTGCATTCTAGAGGTACAAATTTCAATTTTATTTTTGTTAATTTTTTCTTTGACATGAAATAAATTATAGCAGAGAAATAGAATGTATGACTTGGGGGTGGTGGATTTGGTTGTGCCTTTTCTAATTAGATTCATATTTTGGTTTTCTGGTTCATACCTTGATTTGAAGGAGGTTCTCTTCAGCCCAATTGCAGTTTGAGACTACAAGAATTCATATCTCAAATTATTTCTAATTTAAGTATTTATGGTGCAGATGGTCTTATATCAATTTCATGCTGTGCAGGTTATACGTAGTCATGCTCACCAGAGAAGTCAAATGTCTTGAGTCGCTCCAGATGGTGGAGAATGGGGGGATGTGGAAGATGCGGACTGCTCTTCCTTTGGGATCTTTACCCTAGTGTACTTAAAACCTCGTATAGTGCCTCTGCTCGGGATGAGTAGCAGGCAATCATGGATTGATGGGTTCTGGAATCGGTTTCTAGCAGCCATGTAGGAATAAGCCTGTGTAAAAATCTTCACTTAGAATCAACATATGATTCTTTTGTAGTCTAGTCCCTGCATTTTGGGTGTATAGATAGTCTCTGGTGTTCTGTTTGTTGTTGGGTCCATTGTATTAAATGTGATTTTGAGTTTTGTGCATATTAGTTCTAGGTTTTTTTCTGAAAATTCAATACCTGCATCTTGGATGATATTGAAAGCCTGGCTTCAATACACAAGCTGCAGGTATCTATCTTATTTGAGAAGAAACATTTGTGTTTCCTAATACCCATTTCTTGCTCTTATCTGAAAGCCAGCTCTGAGCAAGATCTTCTATATAATGCTAAAGTAATGGTCATGCAATGGTACCTTATAATGATAATTTTTTTCCCAATTGAGCGAAGTTTACTTGAGCCTGGTTAATTGACTGCCAATCAAGTTGCCACTAGTGAAGCATCAGGGTTCTGATTCGAGGTCTTTATTGGCCTGTGCCATATAAAAGCATAAAGATAGGACTTTTTTTTTTTTTCTTTTCTGAATAACATATAGATAGGACTAGATTGGTAGTCTTTAAACTTCTCTTGTACCGGTGGCCTTACATTTCTGTAGAAGTTCCTTTTAACGAGGGATGTGAAGTTGTGTCGCATATTTGTTCCCTTTGTTTGCTATATTTGGGGATTTTTATTCAGGCGCATCATTGCCTTGTTGGACAAGGTCCTCATTATTTCTGTGTCTTCTTAAAGAGGCATTGGAATGCATATCTTCCCTTGAATTTGCACCAGTGTCCTGGTGATTTTATGTAATATCCCGGGTTTAGTATAAAGATGTACTGAATCAGAGATCTCATATTCTTTGGGTAGAAATTTTTTGCCCTTTCTAATGTATCAAAGGGGCTTACTGTAAATTGGGTCTTAACATTATTATCGTATTAAGTTTGATACTTTACAATATGTTTTGGACACTTCATAAACGTGTTTGAGAACAGATTACTCTGCACTGTTATTCTGCAACAGGCGCATCATTACTCTGCACCCAAACTGAAGAACAAACAAATGGGACAAGAGAACATGAGAACACAGTGATGTTTCATGATTCATGATTGCCAATCTTTCAGAATCGAATTCATTTGATTCTGAAAAGTGAAAACAAAACCAACTAGAGATGCATTTCATTAGTTGATGAATCTACTGAATCTAAATGCTTAGAACTTTATGGACCCAATATTTGAGAAGATCTTAGCTTCAAACCCCGTTTGGCATCCAGCAGTGGTAGGGTGTCGATAAGAGCCTCCCAAAGGCAGGAAATATGCAATGTGTAAGGTCTATGGTATACAGCCCTTCTCCTTCTCAATTTTGAAGCTTTATTTCTGACTCTACCTCCATGAGCTATCATTAAACTGCAATGGAGATTGTAGCCTCCTGATCTACCTGTCCTGTCAGTGTTATATTTCGCAACAGAACTGTTATATACAACCGGTGTTTGCAACCGGCTGATGCCATATCAGCATTTATCAGAACAATTAAAAAAAAAAAGAGAAACTTAAGAAAAGTAGATCTCGGGAAGAAGATGTTTCCGGAGAGAGATGGAGATGGGAGATGGGTGATGGGTGCTCTTGTGGGTATTTCTAGAGAGAGATGAAGATGGGGTTTTTTTTTTTTTAATTCTACCATTCATTTCCAAGTTGGTTTGGTTGGAGGGCATTTGAAACTTCTATCTTCTTTTTCTTTTCTTTCTCATTCTTTCTTTCGTTCTTTTTTGTTTTTCTTCCACATAAATTTTGGTTCAACTGGGCCATTGAAGGAGAGCGAGAGTTGGGTGGCCATTGAAGCACTTCAGTTCCTTTGTCAGATCTGGGTTAGAGAGAGAAAGGGACAGTCTTTGGAGAGAGAGATGAGAGGTTGGACTTGGGCTGAAAAAGTTGTTGCAGTATTTTTGTCATTGGTAGTACCTTAATTTTATCTGTGACTTATTCTATTTTCTTTCTCCCGCTACTGCAATGTAAAACAAAATGTAGCGTTTCATTAATGAGGTGGAGATTCCGCACCGGTTGCAAGAAGCATTTTTTATTTGGCAATCTCTATCTCAATTCATCTCATCTACTTTGTGAAAACAAAGGAGTCAGTCTATACTAACCGTTGGATGCCATTCCAATTGCTGGAAACAAATGTCTCTGACTTTCCCTGGGTGTTGCAGCTAATACTCAATGTCACATAAACCTGTCTGAGGATGTTTGGAAATAATTTTCAACTTATCTCATTTCATTTTCTTTGCAAACATAATTCAAATATAAATACTTTTAAAATAGTAATTAAAAATTTTCTAAACTTTCAAATAAAATATAAAAAGCAATTATACTTTTTTCAAATTTTTAAAAAGATATTATATTAGAAAATTGTATTCTAATAATATTTTAATTTTATAATAATTTTTATTCACATTTTTCTCTTTTATTTTTCAAAATTCAATAAATAATTAACTTAAAATATATTAATATTATTCACAAATCATTTTATTACTATTTATAAAAAAAAAGCACTGCTCGCACCCGAGGTTGGGAACCTTCCGCGTACACGTCCATCCACATGTAAAAACAAAACAGAGCGTTTCGTTCAAATTCGGATACCTCTCTTCTTCTTCGCATTTTCTTCTCATCTACTTCTCATCTGAAACACAGCATCTCTTTCGTCTATCCACAAATTCGGCTTCGCAAGCAAGCTTCTCCACAGACAAAATGTGGGCAACAATTTGATCAGCATGATTTGGAGCTTTCGTCGCTTTGATTGAATCTTCTGCATCTTAGATAGATTCGCCATTGCAACAACACGACGAAAAATAACTGGAAAAAAAGAAAAGAAAAGAACTTTTTGCAAAATATTGCACTTTTCCTCTTGGTGTTGTCGTTGTTAGGCTCAAGAACAATCTTCTGGGCTCTGGTTAAAACCTCAGCCTCTGACGATCTCACACTGGGTGACCCTTCTTGTTCGCTTTTCTCCTCTTCTTCATCCAATGCCATAAAATTTTCAAAACCCTCTAAATCGTCATTGTCTTCATTTGGGTTGGGCTCAGAAGCTTTGATGGTAATGATAAAAGCCAGTAATAGAAAAAGAGTGAGGGTGAAATAAAGGAATTGTGAAGTGGGTTTTCTTGAAAGCATGGTGATGCGCAAGATACGAACATGGGTTTTGAGATTTGTGGTGAAAACTAGTATTGCGTTCTTGAATGAGATATGTGTTAGGACTTAAAAGATTATAGAGAAGCTCTAGGCCTGGGTCTGGAGAAGGCCTTTTGTTTCTTTTCTATTTCTTTTTTATTTATTTTAATAAGATCGGCCACGTCGCCGATTCCTCAAAAGGTTCCCCAGCCGGGTACCTATAGCAAAGCTCTTTTGATAAAAACTGAAGTTGGGATCCCTTTAGCTCCTATCTAGAAGGTAGTTTATGTGTCACTACTTTTGGCTAATGGTCTTAAAAGACTACGCCTCGATACATGTGTGCTCACATTAATGCAAGATTTTAAGATGTCTGAAAATGAGATGAAATAGAAATTTTATAAAGAGCTTTGCTATAAGTACCCGGCTGGGGAACCTTTTGAGGAATCGGCGACGTGGCCGATCTTATTAAAATAAATAAAAAAGAAATAGAAAAGAAACAAAAGGCCTTCTCTAGACCCAGGCCTAGAGCTTCTCTATAATCTTTTAAGTCCTAACACATATCTCATTCAAGAACGCAATACTAGTTTTCACCACAAATCTCAAAACCCATGTTCGTATCTTGCGCATCACCATGCTTTCAAGAAAACCCACTTCACAATTCCTTTATTTCACCCTCACTCTTTTTCTATTACTGGCTTTTATCATTACCATCAAAGCTTCTGAGCCCAACCCAAATGAAGACAATGACGATTTAGAGGGTTTTGAAAATTTTATGGCATTGGATGAAGAAGAGGAGAAAAGCGAACAAGAAGGGTCACCCAGTGTGAGATCGTCAGAGGCTGAGGTTTTAACCAGAGCCCAGAAGATTGTTCTTGAGCCTAACAACGACAACACCAAGAGGAAAAGTGCAATATTTTGCAAAAAGTTCTTTTCTTTTCTTTTTTTCCAGTTATTTTTCGTCGTGTTGTTGCAATGGCGAATCTATCTAAGATGCAGAAGATTCAATCAAAGCGACGAAAGCTCCAAATCATGCTGATCAAATTGTTGCCCACATTTTGTCTGTGGAGAAGCTTGCTTGCGAAGCCGAATTTGTGGATAGACGAAAGAGATGCTGTGTTTCAGATGAGAAGTAGATGAGAAGAAAATGCGAAGAAGAAGAGAGGTATCCGAATTTGAACGAAACGCTCTGTTTTATTTTTACACGTGGATGGACGTGTACGCGGAAGGTTCCCAACCTCAGGTGCGAGCAGTGCTTTTCTTATCAAAAGGATTTAACAATGGACATTGCTAGGGTGCCGCTCGATATGTATCCTTGGACACGAGTGTCTTCCTAATGCATTTGAACTTTTTTTTTTCTTATTTTTAAATATTTTTTTAATCCTTAACAAAAAATATATATATTATTTTACTAATAGTTACTTTCTTAATTATTAAAAAAATTAAATATTATAACGGTAATTTTAAATAGTAATTTTGAAAGAATCAAGTATCATTTTCTTTTTAACAATTAACATTTGCACATCACGGTAATAAAGAATAGGGAAAATACGGGTTGGTTTTGCTACACAATCTTCTACTATTCACTCACATTCCACATTTCATATTTTTTAATATTTTTTAATAATTTTAAAATTTTTTTTTGAATTTAATTTTTTAAAAATATTTTAAATTTTTTATTCACTATTTGTATAAAAAATATTTGATTAAAAAAATTAAAAAAAATTTTAAAAAAAATAGAGTGTTGTTGAATAGTAGGAAGTTGCGAAGAATTTTTAAATATGAAATTGTCTATCAGAAGAAGTCCGAGATTGAAATTGAAGCTTCAGCAACACGCCCCACATTTTTCTCCAAAACAACCCACCTTAGCTCAGTGCAAACTCCCCTCCCCGCCGATGGCGAGCTACTGTAAACGGCACCCTCTATTCTTGCACACGAACTCTCTCTCTCTCTCTCTCTCTCTCTCTCTCTCTCTCTCTCTCTCTCACACACACACACACACACACGAAAGCCCCCTTTGCGTTGCTTTCTTTTTTTTGTGGCTCGGGTGATCATCGCCAATAGTAATGGAATATATAGAGGACCAAAGTTAGTAATCAAGACTGTCTATCTAGGTACGACCAGAGGAAAAGTTATCCACGCCACACTGCTAGTGCACCGGTGGCTTGCCAACGGAAAGGTAAAATTTTGGTCCTCCATATATCTTTATGATTTTTTTTTTATTGGTAAATATATCTTTATGATTTAAATAGGTATTGTTGGGTTCTTTTAATTGCATTAATCATCAAAGTTGGGAACTTTGTTTGTAATCCATGATTATGTAAGTCAAAATGAGTATTTTTCATCTCGACATCTTTCTTTCTACATGCAAGTTTAACCCACTGAGCCTACAAGAAAAAACTTAAAAGAGATAGATCCAGCTCCTATAAAAAAATTACTTGCAGAATGCCATTCACACTCTCTCTTTCTAATACTGATGACCCATTCCAAAAATCTGTCAAAAAGAGAAACAAATAACAAGTCAACGTTACACTACAAAAAGCACTAAAGAAATTGGGCCGAAAATGAGAGGAGGAGAGGACCGAAATTGGGTCTGAGATTGAGAGGATGAGGGGTGCGAAAATGGAAGTCTGGGATTGTGGTTTTGAATTTCAAAAGGAAAAAAACGAAAGATTTTTTTAGAGCGGAAGGATTGTCAAAAGCTCAGTCAAATCTCAAATAGAGCAGAGTATAAGGGAGAGGGGCGTAGAAAGAAGAAGCAGAGCAAAAAAAAAATAAAGCCACGTAGGCTTGGGTAGTAAAGGAGTAGTGGAAAGTAGTAAGTGGATCATTACTTATTAAATTATCAGTTCTTCTACGGTTAGACACTTTGGGGGACATCCTGTGCACCCCTGCTGATATGGCGTTTAAAAAAAAAAAAAAAAAAAAAAAGGAATTGAAAGAAAATGCTGAAAGGAAGAGAACGAAGCTTCGTGAGATTGGTTTCCCACTCAATACGCGTACAAGTGCACCTACGTCTCCATTGGCCCGTCTCCTCTCAGAACTTCTTCGCACATCTCTCTCGTAGGACCTGCTTTCTCAGAACAGAAAAATCTTTGGTTTCCTCCATCGCCAGCCCCAGTATACAAGAAATACACAAAGAGTAACATCTAACTAGAAAACCAGTACAAAAAAAAATATATCAAAGCAGGCATTAGCAAACCTTGTAGATTTTTCCCAGCCACCAATTGTCCCGTAATAAACACATTATGTATAGGCAAACCTGGTCCAAACTCAGGTTCCTCCACATACTTCCAGAATTTTCATTCTCCCCCACCAGTTGCCACAAGCCCCACTTGATCCAATGCCTACAAAACCATGTACTTTCAAACCGGAACTCAGTGCTAATATAGATGCAAATAATCCCACATTTTATTACACCATAATTTATTGAGAAAAAAAAAGAGAGAGAAACCGCGTTGTAAAAAAAATTACCCGGTCTAGAGCAGAATCGATCTCAAGTTTCCTCAGCTTGATCTTCTTCGAACATGATTCGGCGCCTACCACGACAATCTGGGACTCGGATTCTCCCTCCAAAAGGTTCAGCCGCGTGGAGGGGAGGTCCCAGTGCTCAGAACCCACGAAGGAATCGTAGTCTTCGTCGCCAAATCTATTCAGGAGCGTTTGTTTGACGAGGAGGAATTCCGCGTGGTTTAGCGGGTTCTTGAGGATCACCGCGAGGTTGTGAATTGCCGCCATCGAAAGGGGAAGTGGGCACTGCAATTTTTTTTCTCCTATTTGCGGGATGGAGGATGCCAGGAGATGGAGGGGGAAGGGGAAGGGGAATTTGCAGCTGATGAAAACGCTGCGTTTTATTTAATTAGTATGAAATGCATCCGTCTCCTCACAATTTCGTCTCCCACTGGCAATGATCCACACCGTTTCATTTAATCTACTGGCATGCCATGTAAGGGGTGCGCAATGGGAGTGCGCGAAATTGACTTGGTTTAGACTTTTCCTCTTGACTTTAATATATACGTATATATGTATACATATACATATATTTATTTATAGTCTATGCATGCATGAGTTTGACAATTGAGATCCCCTAAAATGATTTGACTCATATTCAGAGCTTACAATAGGAAAAAATATAAACATGATGTGAATCCTATATTATTTATTGAACATTTAATATTACTTGAGAAATTTATAATATAGTTTTAAATACTGTGAGATTAATTTTATATATCTATATCTCTCACACTATAAGCTGTGAAAAACTCTAGGAAATTCAAATCCAATTTTGGGAGCCAAACCTAGAGGCCTCTGCCAACTGCTATCCAATGTATTAACCTGTAGAGAGACAAAATACTAAATAGATGGATCCTTCATGAATCTAGAGTCTGCCTCCTCTAGGTAGAATCCTGTCATTGATTTGAATCCTTTAGAATCTCAAGCACCAACTTGCCATTCTACATGTAGAATTAAGTCATTTCCCACGGCTAAAATTTATTGTGATTGCATTAACAATCGAAAGATTTTACTATTTTGTTTCAATTTCATATGATTTATATTTCTATATTATTATTTTATTTATTTCTAATATTTAGCCTGGAATGGATAAAATATACTTGGCCTATAGTAGTTTCCAAGGCCCATTCCAATGGAGATCTCATCAAGAAGGTAATAAGAAAGGAAAGAGGACGAGACAAAAAATTGAGAAGGGTGTCAAGGACTCCAGTGTGGACGTAAGCTTTATACCGAACTATGTAAATCTGTGTGTCTCTATTTTTTTATTTTCTAAGTATTTATTTACTATGCACCGCTATGTATGTATGCACCGACGCCATACAGCTGTACTGGACCATTGCCAGGAGCTCCCTATAGCACTATTCGAGGCTTGAACAACTTTAGTGGGCCGGGAATAGATCTTTCTTTCCTTACAACTTATTGCGCTATTTTTAAGTGTTAACACAGTTTTCTAAGATTCAACTTCTATATAATTCACTTCATACTTATTTAAGAGATATGTTCATTGCTTGTGCCTCAAGACAGCCGAAGATCCACTCTGGCGTAGTTTTGGATTAACCCCCCGGGCGGGGGTTGGTCAAACCACATTGAGATACCATCCTCCATTTTTTTTATTCTTTTAATTTAGACATTTATATTTACAAATTTGATTTAATAATCCATCAATAATCTCGTTATCTTGTTGTTAGGATCGGACATCACATCAACTTATTTTAAAGTGGTTGGATCCCAGCCGCTCTTTAAGGTGGTTAGACTCGGTTAGGTTTGGATGTTAAAATAATAATTTTTAATTTAAAATAAAAGTTAAAAATTAAATAAAATATTATTTATTAATATTATTATTGTTTTAAGATTTAAAAAAGTTGAATTAAGATTTAAAAAAATTGAATTATTTATTATATTTTATAAAAAAATTTGTAATAATGAAATGAGATGAGAATTTTGTATAAAATGAAACTTTCAAACCTAACCTCACTATTAGAATAGATGATTTGAAAATTTTATGAAACTAAACCAGGCTGACTATAGGTGAATTTTCTCAACTTCATCAATAAAATGTTGTTTTTTCAGTCTTGACTGAAGCGTGCAAAGAAATTATTTTTATAAGAGGTCTAATGATTTTTTTTTCAAAAAAAAAACCACATTTCCTACCAAAAGAGTCAAGCCGAAAGAATAATTAAAGTGATTTGTCCATTATTTGTGTCTTTTTCTTGCCTATTAAAAAAGATTCGACAATAATGATGGCATAAAATGATGGCTACAAAAAAAAATTGAAGCCGACCATAATTGTGGTGGAAATTGTGACCCGCTTAAAGTTTGTTCAACTCATGTTAGTTGAACTCCCGCAATAATTGCATTTTGAAAAACGTTAACTTGTATGTTTGACTTAGGTGGATATTAGAAACGTTTCGTCTTATTTTATTTTTATAATTTTTTAAATTTTAATTTAAAATATATTAAATAATTTAATATTTTTAAATTATAAAATAATAATATTAAAAAATAATATTTTAATAATATTTCATTTAACTACCATAAAATTATATCATTATTCAAATCGCAAAAAAAGAAAAAAAAAAAAAAATTAGTAGGACTAGTATTTGGGTCAGAATTTCAAAGACTTTACATGTGTCAGAAATATAGTAATTATGATTATTTATCTTTTACGAGGGCTGTGCCACATCCGCTTCCGTTCCATTTTAAACATATTTTGAAATTAACCCGATATCAAAAGTAAGTATAGTATATATTAATAATTTAATATAAATATTCATGTTATATTTAAGCTTGTTCATCGTTTTTTTTTTAATATATATTTAATTTTTTTAAAATTTAATTTTTATTATTTTTCCATCCCAATCCGAAACTTAAATAATCGGGTGCTAGTTATGGATTCCGGCCTAAACAAATTTGGACTGGTACGCACATAAAAAATCCTAGGTACACTAGGTTTTTAAATCTCGTATCTTCTTTTTTTCTGGTTTGAATGTTTTGATTTTTTTTTTTTCTTTCTAGAGACTAAATGGAATGAAATGCAAAAGAAAAATATATATTATGTTTAATAAATCATCCATTTTATATTTTAACTTTTTTACTCTATTCTCTATGTATTTTTTATTGGTGGTCAAGGAACATCTAGGTTTTGATTTAAAAAATTAAATAAATAGAGTTTGAATACTGCATCGATATTTTTTTCATGAAAAAATATTTATAACATGTATGCTTTGATTTTTTATTTTTTATTTTTATATAAAAAAAACTGGGTACAAACCAAAATCCGGATTCTGGCCCGGTTTTGGAACCTGGATTTCGATCCTGGATACCCGGATTCCCGACTCGAAACTCTGATTAACAGTACTAGTTATATGTAATAAAATTAAAATTTCATGTTATATTAATTAACATATAATATACATGTATGTAATATAATATAAATGCTAGTATGCCACCTAAGTTTTTTCCCTCATTTTGACTGCTTATATATTTATTTATTTTTTACTTAATGATTAATAAAATAATTTTTATTGTATTGGTATATTTTTATTTTATTTTTGAAAAATACTTAAAAATATAAAAACAAGATATAAATAAAAAAACTTATGCTAGTGGGCATACCTAGCGGTCAAAACTGAGCAACACGCTGGAACAACTCATATATATATATATATATATATATTCCGGTTTAGTTATGTCCAAATCAGTTTTCAAAAGAATAAAACGGAGACCAAATTGGGTTAGATTCGATTTTGGTTGTTAACCGGTTATGAACCGAGCAGAATCCACCGGTTGAAGTGATTTCAATTTATTTTCTCACCCCTAACTTTCATGGTATCTTATTCTTTCAAGTCAGGAAATAGATAAATATACCATTTGAGTTCAAACAATACTCAATGCTATTTTTTAATTCCATATATAAACTTGAGCAATGATCCAATAATTTTCTTTTCACCCCTACCTTTCATGGTATCTTATTCTTTTAAGATAAAAAACAGATAGACATACCATTCGAGTTCAAACCATACTTAATGCCCCTATCTTTCATGGTATCTTATTCTTTTAGGTTAGAAAATAGATAGATATACCATTTGAGTTCAAATTATCTTTTAATTCCATGTACATGGGTCATACAATATATTATTACTACTCTTATAATTATAGAATATGACACACTTTATGCATATATTTGTCTCTTGTTCTATATATTTAGAAGAATGCTCTGTATCAGTCACTATTCACTCTCACACTCTACATTTATAGTTTTTTTTTCATAGAGCGTAATCGTATTTTTCATAAGGTGTGAAGTGTGGAGGTAGTAAATAATGACTGATAAGAATAATTTTCATATATTTAAAAAGTTTATAATAACAAAAAAGTTAATTTTATAATTCTTAACAAAGTAAAGAATGAATTATTTGTAGATAACCCTAATGCTAATGCAAGTATGCTATAGTAATGCCGGGTTTATTTTGATTTTTAAGATTTTCAACTGAATTTCAGAATTTTTAATTGCTAGAGTGAATTATTCTAACAATATTAAGTAATAATAAAATAGCTTATGTTCGAAAAATTATTAAATAACTATAAGTAAAAAATATTTTTTAAAATTGGAAAACTTGAAGGAAAAGAAAAATAAATTGATATAATTTATGTAAATGGGGTTAATAATTATTAAGATAACTTAAAAAGGAAAAGCAGAACAACTCAGAGAAAAAAAGTACAAGAGTCAAATAGAAACTACGACACAGCATCTACTAAAACTGTGGTAATCGCTCGGATTGGATGACACGTGCCTTTTTATCTGGTCGTTAGCACTTATCCAATACGTGGAGTTGGACAAAAGCGAGTATAGAAAAGGAATACCTGAGATCGAAGGTGAAAGAAGCGTTGGAGTAACATGCATTTTTCGTAGAACAAAATAGAGACTGCTTTTTACCTGCCCGTTTTAAATATGATCCGAGCGAGGACGGGCCATGAAAATGAAAAATAAATTCAAATAAATAAATAAATATTCAGAATTCTAGCAATTCCTTTTAGAAAAAGCCCTCCGGTGCTCCTCCTCTTCGTTTCCGTTCCGAAACCCTGGGATTTTATGCTCTCTGTAATTTTCGATCCGGTGCCAGTTTATTTTTCTCCTAATTATTGGTGAGTTTCAGTGATTTTTTCCCTGAATTTTCGGTTTATAATTAATTTTCGCTGTATTTTCTGGACTCTTTTACTCGGACTTTGGAAAATAGTTTTTTTTATTTTTCGTTTTCGTTTTCTATTTCTCTGAAAATAGCTTCTTCGTTTATAATGTTGAGCTTTTCTTTGCTTTAATCTTTAATTAAAAATTAATTTTTCCCGATCCATGTCGAAGAAACTCGGTTTTTCATGGTGTTTCTAAGATTCTGTTCCAGGGCTTTGATGCGAAGCTCACCTTCAACTTTCAAGCACAAAATACTTAATCTTACAATTAAAGCTCAGTGTTTTAACTTCCCACACGACTTTCCCTACTTCAAATTCACTCACAGAAGTGTGAATTTTGTTTATTTTATTTTTCTTATTAATATTCTTATTATTATTATTACCTGTGTGACTCCTTCTCAGTGGATTAGGGCTTATTTGATAATCTAAATATAATCTGTAAAGTTCTTCCATTTTTCTTTGTTTTGTAGATTAGTGTTTGCAGACATTGTTGTATGGAAAGATGTCAGGTTCAGATGCCGGATTGATGACGAGTAGGGATGCTTTCAACGTGGGGCTTCGGCAAAATACTCAGCCGCTCGCCCAGAACATGCGCTTGGCTTTTAGCACCGAGGCCGCCGCTTTCAACCCCTCCGGCGCCGCCACTTCAGCCTCACCCTCAGTCTCAGTCTCAGTCTCAGCCTCGACCTCGCCTACTTACCAACCCTCCTCCGGGAACGGTGGCTTCACCACTGCTGGTGGGGCCATGTTGAGTGTGAACGTGAGCAGCATGGTTGGAAGTGGTGATTTCGTGAAGAGGAAGAGAGGGAGGCCCAGGAAGTACGGGCCAGATGGCACCATGTCAATGGGTGTCGCCCCTGCGCCTCAATCTGTCGCCGGAAACCAGTCAAGCGGAGGCTTTTCTCCTCTTTCTACTCCACCTCTTTCTGCCTCACCCGCTTCGTTCAAGAAAGCTAGGGGTAGACCGCCTGGTTCTAGCAAGAAGAAACAATTGGATGCACTGGGTATGCTTTATTTTACCTTCAATCCCTTAAAGGCTTCTGCTTTAAAGCTATGCCGGATTGCTGGGTATGCTTTCTCTTGCAATATGTTGGTCTGTCACGTGGTCATGTTTTCTTGGTACTTAATTTTATTATCTGAGAGTTCTGTCTGATGGATATTCCCCGGTTTCTGAGACAGGGAATGAAATGGTTGCTGTTGTTTTATAAAAGTTATACGACTCTAGAAAAAAGAATAGGAATGCCATGTGGTTGGAGCTTTGGATCCGCTCGATCTGCGTTTTAGATTCTTAATTCCAAAATTACTCATCTGCCCCTTTTGTTATTTGCATTTGCTACCCTGGCCTTGGCTATTGGAGATTTCTTGATTTTCCTGTTAATTTTCAATTATATATGTGAAATATCTAGTGACATGTATCTTACTTAGTCAAATCACTTGTCTTTAATAAAATCTTCGATTACTTATAAAAAAATTGTTCTTTGATTGCAAACTTTTCTGTTAGATCTTTTCTTTGATTGTTTTTAAACATGTTCAATGTATTGAGTTCAATCTGAATTTTCTTCTCTGAAAATCTTCTTTCTCCAATGAAATGGAAAACTTTTTATCACATAAGCAAGTACCCCAAGCCCCATTACCAAACCATAATAATAATAATAATAATAATAATAATAATAATAATAATAATAATAATAATAATGAAGTGAAAAAACTAAGATGACATCTAATACTCAGACAGGAATGTACTATGTCAAACAAAAACAAAAAAGAAAGGAATCTTTTTCCAATTGGTTCTTTCGTTCAATTTATTGGAATTCCTCTTTATTGCTTTCCTATTTATTGCAATGTAGTTTTCATGTGCTATTTGGGCTGTTATATTATGGTATCATATTAATTATTTTTCGTTGGTTTCTGTTTGCAGGATCAGCAGGTGTTGGGTTTACACCCCATGTTATCAATGTGAAAGCTGGAGAGGTCTAATTACTCACTTTAATCTTTCCTACGTTTTCATTGATCTTTACTGTTTTTTTCTGTCCCATTTGAGCATCACTAAAGTTTTGGTCTTCAATAAGTCTTATCTCATTGGTGTATATATCTTTGTTCCAAGGGTAATTATTTTTGAGTTTTGCTACACAACTTCCTTCACACTTCACACTCCACATTTTTTTTTTAATTTTTTAATTTTTTAATTTTTTTTAATTTTTAATTTTATTTTATTCTTTTTTAACTATTTCAAATTTTCTATTAACTATTCATATAAGAAATATTTGATAAAAGAAAAAAAAAATTATGGAGTGTGGAGTGTGGGTGAATAGTAGGAGGTTGTGAAGATTTTTTGATTATTTTTACATCTTAAAAGGTATTATGTGCCATCTAGATAACTTTTATATGCATGTTGGGATGTCTTCTATCGGCTGTGTCATATAAATTACATGATGGATGATATCGTCAACCTCTGAGTTGTAGTCTTCCTTCACTTGATGTGGATGGTGTCTTTATTTATTTTTTGAATTACTGATAAAAAAAATACTTATCTATAGATATTGATAAAATACTTATCTAAAAAAATACTTACTGATAAAAAAATACTTATCTTTCAAATTTTTTGATTATTTTTACAAACAAGGTATTGTGGTTAATTGTTTACTTCTTGTTGTCTTATATAGATATTGGGTGAGGTTGTGAGGATGACGGTATTTCTGTGGAACTGAGTCAATTTGCTTTGTCCAAGTACCAAAACAAAAAAATAAGGAAACAATTTTAAAAAATACTGGAACACCTAATAATCTAAAGTATTTAGGGATAATGCAATTTCAGTGTATATTTCATCCCTTCTTTAACGAAAGGATTCAAGGTCATACTTGTCTAATTTGACCCTTTTGTATATATAGCTTTTATAGATGGGGTATGCTATATATTACACTCTTATCCCAGTCTGATCACACTTTGCTGATGTGGCATAGGCCATCAACCACTAGATGGACTCTTGTTTCTTAAAATTAATAAATCCAAGAGGTAATGGACAATACTATATCAATACAGTAGGACAGGAGTTGGATGATGGTATAGTACATTAATTTTTTATTTATAAATATGTGATTACCCAAGTTGGGATGGTTGAAAAGTTAGAGCATTTAAGGAAAGATGTATCTTTGGAAAATTCTTTCACATGCGAAGAGGCATCTGTATCACCAAATATCCACCCAACTAATGGTAAAAGAATTATAAGGAAGAAGCTGCTACAAGTCATGTTTTTTATTTTTGATAAGTGCTGCTACAAGTCATGTTATGAGCACTAAAATGTCCTAAGCAAGCTAACATCTTTACCCTTCTCTGTATATTTATGATAAAGGGGCTTTGAGTTTGTTCAATAACAACTTTTCCACAAGAAAATAAAGTTTGTTCACTAACAGGCTTCTATCCTTATACATGAAGTGCTTTATTTATGTTTATTATTTGATGGTCTACATTGAAGATATAGTTATGAATCTTTCACAAGATGCCAAGTGTCTGGATTAGATTTGTTTCTGAAGTGGGTACAAAATTCTTTCTGATCCTAAAGTTCATGGAGCGTAATCCCCAATATATCATATTCTTACTTGGATAGGACTTTTTCATCTGGGAAACATGTCTTATGAGACTAATCAAGCAAATCTTAAACTTAAACTCGTATTAGTAATTTTTAATTGACTTGCCAAAAGTAGGAGGTAAATCATAGACAAATAATCAATTGTCAAAAATCTAGGATTGATTTCCTGGAATTATAAGATATTTACCAGGTAGAATTCTCTAAAATCCCAACAGCTACTTCCCAATTAAATGGCTGGGAGGTTTGCCACATTTTTCATTTTTAAGAATTTTTAAGATAATAGGTCTACTACGGGATCGTCTGGATCTTCAGCTGAGATAAAAAATCGACTCTCATCTCATCTCAACATTCAAACTTCACTCAAACATAAACATTTTTCAATTTCAAATTTTTAACTTTTTCATCTAATTATTACAACTTCTCAACAAAATACTAAAAATAATTCAACTTTTTCAAATCCCAAAACAAAAATAATATAAAAAAATTATATTCTAACAATATTTTAACTTTATAGTATTTTTATTCAATTTTTTCTCTCTTATTTTCCAAAACCCAATAAAACATCTTAATTCAAACTATTTCATTACTATTCACAAATCATTTCACTACAATTCACAGATTTAATTCTTTTTTATTGTAAAGTAGTAGGTTGTAAGCTTGCTTTCTGCAACTTCACTTTTGTGGGTATGGTAAATAATAAGATGATAAATGTTTGGTATGTAAAAGTATTAAATGCTGATGTGGCGAAAGTCCTGATTTGAACGAATAATTCTATAAGTCCGGGTTACGCATCCCTTCATATAATTGAATTTTTTTATGGGACCCACCTGTGGGTATAGCCCAAGTGGTAAGGGTGAACTTTTGTGCATGAGCCCATGTCAGAGGTTCAATTCCCCTTGGGATCAAACTGCGATTTAAGTGGGAGACCATGGCGGTGGGTTGCTGTGCTAGTCTCCCCGGAGGTTTAGATTCCATAGATGAGAGCTAAGGGCTCTGCCGTGGGGTGGTTCCCCCGTCACAAAAAAAAAAACAGAAAGTTAAGATTTAAGTATTCTGTATGGTATTATCCCGAAGACTACTATCATTTTTCCTACCACTAAGGGCATGGTCTTTGCGATGTGATAGCATGATCCCGGTGACAATTTTCTATGGTATAAGTTCTAGGTGCTAGATATTAATGGATTTCCCCTATTACATTATTCTTCTTAAATTGTTGTTGATACTGGGGTACGTTCAAAGAAATTCTTTACTTTTAATTTTGTATGCTGTTGATCTTATAAAAAAAAAAAAAAAAATTTCGTATGCTGTTGATATCAATCATGATCAGACTTCCTTATTTAGTCTGACTTTTATGGTGCTTGCATTTTGTGGATCTGTATATGAAAGATTAGTCAATTAGGGAATTATACGTTTCTTTCTTTTTTTGTCTCCAGGATGTATCATCGAGAATAATGTCATTTTCTCAGCATGGTCGAAGGGCTGTCTGCATCCTGTCAGCAATTGGAGCCATATCCAATGTGACTCTACGCCAACCAGCCACTTCTGGTGGAACTGTAACTTATGAGGTTTGTGAGATGTCATTAACAACTTTTCCTCTGGCCTTGCCCTTAATATGGGGTGAACTTGTAATTTATGAGGTGTCAGCATATAGCAACTATTTTCTGAAGTGTCATAAATTGTTTGGTGTTTTGGGGGGGGGGGGGGGGGGGGGGCGATAACTCACTTGGTACTTGAGATGAGAGGAGATGGTTATAGATATAATACATCTTAAGGGCAGTTGTATTATCAAAACCATTGCTTCTATAAACAAGCATGTCTTATCTGGTAACAATTCTTTGAAATACCTTTTTATGTATGCGCCATGTATATTAATCTAGCCAATCACTAGAAAAAGAATTAAGAACAAATACAATTACATGGTGAAGGAAACTCCTTGAGTGCTGCAGTGCTGGAAAAGTTCATGATACATGTAGATTTTCTGGAAAGTCTTGAATACTGTTAAAATGTAAATAGGGAACCAACTTTTTTCTTTGTTTTCTTTTCCCCCTCAAAAGATTTTTTTTCCTTCATTTTTGGGTCTTTCTAGTCCTGGGCAATACTGTATTGGGTCATAGAATTTTTGCATAGAATGGTTTAAATGCTGCATGTTGAGCTGAACATACCTGTATGTTTAGGCCAAAAGTAGGATTAATATTTAGCTTTTTTGCCCCTTGTCCTTGGCATAGCATTTTTTCTTTTTAGACAAGAAGAAAACCTATATTCCCTTGGCTTAACTTCACATGGATATTTCCCTTCTGGTCAGTGGTTACATGACCTATTTGTCACCATATGCAGTTATGATGGGGTTTTTGGACTCATTGTATATATATGGCAACATGTATTGCTTCCCTTCTCTTGAATATGCTATTTTGTGTTATGCAGGGCAGATTTGACATTCTGGCGCTTTCTGGTTCTTTCCAGCTATCTGAAAATGGTGGTCAGCGGAGCAGAACTGGGTGTTTAAGTGTGTCTTTAGCTGGCCCTGATGGACGTGTTTTGGGTGGTGGTGTGGCAGGCGTTCTTACAGCTGCATCCCCTGTTCAGGTTCATTTTTTTATGTTTTTGTTTTCAATTCTGCTACATACAGCCATTTTTGCATACTCTTTGCGTACTCTACTAATGTGATGTGGCGGAACTCAGCATTTATTTTATATTAAAAAAAAAGTGACAGCCAATCACACTAGCAGAGTATGCAAAAGTTACTACACATAAAGTTTTGATACTCTTAATCTCCTTTTGCAAATTATGTGAAACACCAATAAGGTAGAGTTTTTTTTATGTTCTAGTATTTTGAACAATTCGTACCAATAATATTTTACTACACATAAAGTTTTGATACTCTTAATCTCCTTTTGCAAATTATGTGAAACACCAATAAGGTAGAGTTTTTTTTATGTTCTAGTATTTTGAACAATTCGTACCAATAATATTTTCAGTAGGAGAATGTTCAATATTTCCAGAATACACGTCAATCACAACATTTAAATGTTTGCTGTTTTTCTTCTCCCTTTGCTTTGTGTGGATCTTTTTTTTTTTTTTCCTGGAAAAGAAAAAAGCAACTCAGTCAGATTAATTACCCCAGTTTGGCGTGTTCACCTGTGGCTCCATTCTTTATTGATAAATGATATTTACAATCATAAAATGCGCAGACACCGTGCACTCTTTTTGAAAAAGTGAATAAACATGGGATCCACATAAAAAAATTAATTTTTTAATGGTGGATCCTACTCTTTTTTTAAAGGAGTGTGCGGCGCTTACACATTCTATGACTGTAAATATCATTTCGCAATATTTAACATTACTCTTCTTTCTTTAATGCACTTGCAATTATAACTTAATTATAACTTCTTATTAAATGATCTGCTCCAATTTACCTTATTTTTTCAAGAAGCCTTTGATTTTATGAAATCCATAGTGGAGAATACTTAAGATTCCTCTCTCCGCGCAATTGGGTAGTTTAAGCCTACTGTGTCATTCAATATATTGGAACCAATGATATTGATCCATTCTCATTGCAGGTAGTCGTGGCGAGTTTTATAGCAAATGGTCGCAAGGAATCAAAATCATCATACCAGATGGAACCCTCGACTGCCCCACCGAAGCTTGCCCCTGGTGGTGGGCATGCAGGGGTCAGCGGCCCACCGTCACGTGGAACTCTTAGTGAATCCTCATGTGGACCCGGTAGCCCTCATAACCATAGTACAGGAGCTTGCAATAACAGTAACCCACAAGGGATGCCATGGAATTAAATCCCCTTGTAAGTGTAGTCTTTTGACTGATTTGTGTTGTGGGCATGAACTCTAATGTTGTGTTTCATTTTCTTTTAGGCCTTTCAAGTCTTTGATCATTTCTAATTCAGGGCCTTTGTATAAGTTCAGTAGAATAAAGGACTACAGGATTGTTTCCAGCTTGGCAATATTGGCTCTTGCCAGTGCCAACCAATTAGTGACAGGTGCCCTCCCTCTGCACTTTGAGGTTGTAACTTAGAAATTAGAAGGAAGCTTCTGCTTTTAGGAAATTCTGAGTCAAGATAGGCTTATACTTTGTTATGTATTGGCTTACTGTAGCTGCTTCTTGTTGGCAATCCGATTCTGGTATGCTAGACTTTCACCTTGTTTCGTTATTGATTTTAAGTTGGAAAACAGTGCTGAAGTTGCCATGGACTGCTTGATTCATCTTTTTTTTTTTGCCTGTTTTTTGTTTGTGGGTGGGGCATGCTTGACACGTGAGATGCCTCCATCTCCTTCAGAAAATTCCGTTTTATTTTGTCGTAAATAAAATCAA